>ML100249.1:0-23062 GCA_003697995.1 Taxidea taxus jeffersonii
GCAACTTTTTTTTTTGTTGTTATCGTGGCTGTTCTGTCGAGAAAAGGCTCCCTAAGGGACGTAAATTAATAAATTAATAAAATAAATAAATTAATTAATAAAATTAATAAAGTATGTCATGCGGAGGAAGAGGAGGCGAGGGGAGTGAACACACAGTCTTTTGAGGTAATTCGGACATCACAGCACTGTGATAGAGTTGGTCATTTTAATTTATGGGAAATCTGTAAAACGAGGGAAAATAAAGACTAGCTAACCATTCCCGCATATGGTTTAAGGAATCGAAGCATGGAAAATAGAGAGGGCTTGACACGGTAGCCACCATTATCATCCTCACTGGTATTCATTTTTTACGGGTGCTGGAGGAGGAGATGCTGTATGTCAGAAGTGGTAGAAGAAAGCAGCGTCTGATAGCACTGTAAGAATTAAAAGGGAGGGGATGCCTGGGTGGCTCAGTTGGTTGAGTGTCTGCCTTCGGCTCAGGTCATGATTCCGGGGTCCTGGAATCGAGCCCCACATTGGGCTCTCTGCTCTGCAGGGAGCTTGCTTCTCCCTCTCCCTCTGCCTGCCATTCTGCCTGCTGGTGCTTTCTCTCTCTCTCTTTCTCTCTGTCAGATACATAAATAAATTTTTTTAAATAAATAAAATCTTAAAAAAAGAATTAGACGGTAGATAATCAGTCTTCCTCATACAGAGGAGGAAGACTCTTTTCTCCTTCTTATCTTTTTTTTATCCCCCTCAAAGCGGCATTTAATGTATTAAATGCTTAGACATTTAGGGTGTTTCCAGTATTTTGCAAATAATGCTGTAAAGAGGAACCTTGTGCATCTGTCCTCTTGAATTGTTCGGGGCATGGCTTCATGGTCAGCTCCTCAGAGCAGGCTTAGGGAGGTGGAAGGGTAAAAGCAGATGTTGTTTTTGGCCAGTTTTGCCCAGTTGCCCTCACCTGGCCTTGTTTCATTTCTGCCTACCCACCAGCAGTGTTGGGGAGAGCACCTGCTTTTCCATAGCCTGGCCCACTCATTTGTGCCCCTTCGATGGGTGAGGAATGATATCTTGGTATCATTTTCCTCCCTAGCTTTGTACTTGGACAAACGTTTGTTAGCTTTGTGCTCCATTCTTTTCTCTGTATATAGATACATAGACACACACACGCGCATGCGCGCACACACACGCACACTTTTTTGCCGAACCATTTGAAAATGGCCAACAGGAGGATACCCCACACCTACAAATTTCATCACGCCTCTCCTAAGTAGGACATTTGCCAGCATAACCACAGCATGGTGATCACATCCCTGAAATTTAATATCGATAGTATATATTTAACAGTTGATAGTAATATATTACAACAACAGTATCTCATATCCAGTGCCTGGTGGAATTTCCCCAGCTGTCTCTGTTGCTGTTTTTGTTTTGTTTTATTTTTTTTTTTACCTGGGGGATGTATCTAATCACGGACCCTACATTTTGTTTCACTGTTACTTCTCTAATCTTGCATAGTCAACAGTCCTCCTTGGTTTTTGTTTCTATGTTTCTTTTGTGATGACAAATGTTTTTGAAGAGCCCAGGCTGGCTGTTGCCTGGACTGGCTTACCCCTTGAGTTGGTGGGAATGTTTTCTGATCAGGCTTTGGGCAGGAATGCTGCCCTAGCGGTGGTATCTCCCTCCCAGTACGCACCTGGAGGACGGATCGTCGCAGAGTCCTGGATCAGTGATGTGTGTGTGTGAGATCGCTCTGTATGCTTTCAGTTTGCAGCAAGGTTGGGCATATTTACCTAGGTCGAAGGGCCATTTTCATTTCTTTTTCTGTGAACTGCCTCTTCCTATCTTTTGCCTACTTTTCTCTTGCATTGCTGGTCTTTTCTGCTTGTTTGGTTTTAGACAGTCTTTATAGAATAGGTAGATTTACTCTTTGCTTGTGATGTGAACTCCATATGTATTTTTTTTTTAGCTTGTCATCACTTTTATGACTTTGGTAATTATACTCTTTAAAATTTTTGTTTCTTTTCAGGGATTCAGAAATACTCGTCTTCTCTGTGGCGTGTATATTTGGGGTCCTAGTTAGAAAGGCCAGAGCTTTAAACTTCTTGCTCTCTGTAGCATTGACTATAATCACTCTGATTCCCACTCCTGTCCCCCTCAGAGGCCTGGAGGCCTTTGGGGAGCTAAGGTGAAGTTCAGAGGGTGGTGGTTGGCGAGAGAGTGGGGTGCCTTTGTGGTCCAGGCCAGGGCTCCTGGGACAGGGGAATTCTGCCTGTCTAACTGATAGAGGCTACCTCCCCAACCTCTAGGACCTGGGCTATCCCTTGGAGCTTGGCTATCAGAACTTCCTCTACCCCAGTGAGCCTGATCTCCGGGATCTGCTTCTCTTCTTGGCTGAGCGTCTGCCCTCTGATGCCTCCGAGGATGCAGATCAGCCTGCAGGTACGGTCTGCCCAGGGCACGGTGGGGGTGAAGGAGAGCGTGGCGTTCCTGGGTGTTGTAGGGGCCCGAGACAGATGGAGGTGGTAAAAAGGTTGACTGGGGGTGGGGTGGGGGATGTATCTTTGGGAGAGCTGGGGGGGCAGGGGAGGATTGGGGCTGGGGGAGGGGAGGCAGGGTAGGGGGAGGGGGTCCTGGGCTTGGGCTGAAGTTGGTGCTGGGAGGGACCTCAGCCTCTCCTCCTCTTCCTCCTCCTTCTCGCTCCCCTCCCCACCACTCCAGCCACACCAGCCTCCTCCTTCCTGCTTCTCTGACCCTCCAGATGTGCTCCTGCCTCAGGGCCTTTGTATTTGCCAGATTATTCTTCCCCTAGATAGCTTCCTGGTTCACCCTCTTACCTTTTAGAGGCTCTTTTCTCATGTCACCTCGGGGAGGCCTTCCTCAGACTGCCTTGTTTAAAATTGCGTGCCCTTCTCAGTGATCTTTACCCTCCTCTCAGATCATCACCTGACAGCTTTCTGTCTTGTACTTTTGACCTGAATCCTGTTCTCCTCTACCAGCATGCTGGCTCTGTGAGGGCAGGGGTACTTCTCAGTTTGTTCACTGAAGTATCCCAAGAGTCTAGAACAGTGACTGGTACACAGTAGGTGCTCCGTAACTGCTTGTTGAATGGCCGAGAGTGAGAAGGCTAGCTAGCTAGATGTGCATCTATGGCGGGCAGCGGGGGGGGGGGGGGAGGTCCGGGAGCTGTGGCTGCTTTCCCAGGGTTTGTATTTTTGGCGTCATGGCCTTGTCACCTGATGGATGCTCCTTCCCCACTCCCCGACAGGGGACTCAGCTATCCTTCTCCGGGCTATTGGGAGCCAGATCCGGGACCAGCTGGCCCTGCCCTGGGTCCCACCCCTCCTCCGCACTCCCAAGCTACAGCACCTCCAGGTGGGACCCCCCCCAACTCCCATTGATGTTGCCCGTCCCCACCTTGGCCCCATCTGGGTGCTCAGGTGTTTGGCCCCCCTCCCACCAGTGGCCCCCACCACAGTTCCTCATGGAGGCTCTGATTCTGCTCTCCCCCCCAGGGCTCCGCCTCCCAGAAGCCTTTCCACACCACCAGGCTGGTCTTGCCTGAGTTGAGTTCCAGAGGAGGTAAGCCTGAGGTTGTGGGGAGGGGCTCAGGAGAAGGATGGACGTGGTAGGCTGGCCCTCTGGGCCCGGCGGGAGGGCTAGCTGACTCTGTTCCTGCCTCCAGAGCCCCGGGAGTTCCAGGCGAGTCCTCTGCTGCTACCAGCCCCCACCCAGGTGCCCCAGCCTGCCAGGAGGGTGGCCTCACTCCTCGAAAGCCATGCCATCCAGCTCTGCCAGCACACGGGCCGGGACTGCCCTGGGGACGATGACTGGGTCCACCGGGCACCCCGCCACCCCACCCAGGTACAGCCTGAAGCCCGGCTCTCTGCTTCCGAGGCCCCTGCTCATGGTTGCTTCCTACTGCCCCCGTCTCAGCATCCCCTGGTCCTCTGTGCCCTCCTTTCCCCACTTGGTCCCTCATCACCTCCCCTCTGCTTGAACACTGAGGTCCGAAGGACTGGGAACCTCAGACCAGTCACTTTCCTCTCCCTCGCCAGAGCCTCGGTTTCCAGTTCTGAGACTTGGGCAGGGGTGATAGTGCCTTCCCCTCAGGCTAACACGCCACGGAACAACAGGCATGTTCTTAGCAACCAGAGAGGTCAGGGTTTGCCCCCTTCCTTCCTGCTTCTATTACCTTCTTCCTGCCCCTGAGTCTCTCGTTCCTTCTCTGCCTCTGCCACTGTCCCCCGTGCTCATTTTTTCCGTCCCTAGGTCTCTGTGCTGGCTCTTCTGGTCACTGTCTTTCTCGTTCTGTGGTGTTGCTGCCCCTCCACTCTTGCTCCTCTGTCTGTCTCCTCATTTCCAGACTGTGTCTCTCCCCTTCCCTTCTGTTCACCTCTGGCACTCACTTTCCACCTGCCCCTGTGTCCCCCACTGCCATTTCTTCCATCTTGACTTCTGTCTTTTTAATTAATTATTTTATTGTTTTGACTTTTGTCTTTTTTAAACTCATAGACATTTTCAGACACAGAATATTCTAATAAATCCTAGGTGCCCCTCATCCGCCTTCAACTATGAGCCTTTCACCAATCTTTCTTCATCTGTTCTCCCCTAGTTGTTCTTTTTTTAAGGATTATTTTAAGGCAAATCCCACTATGCATGCCATTTTGACTCTAAATACTGAAGTATACATCTCTTAACTCATAAGGGTATCCACTTTTTAAGGTAACCCTTAAATTTTCACACCTGGGTCATTTTCACACCTGATAACATTAACACCTTAATACCATCCATCACTGCGTTCATAATCAGATTTCCCCAGTTGTCTCGAAACTGCTTCTGTTCATTCTCTCTCTTTCTCTCTCTCTCCTACTCTGCTTTCACTGCTTCTTTGCCCAGCACCTCTGACTCTTTGTCTCTGCTCTGTCCCCACATAGCCTTGCCCCATCAACCTCTGATTTGGAGGCTGCTGATTTGTTGCCTCTCTCCCTTCCCTCAGCTGCCTCCTGTGTGCGGAGCGAGTGAGTGGAGAGAAGCATGGCTGGGAGGAGGGGGGGCCCTGTCCTTGGGGACCTCCCAGACCTGGTGCGTCCCGAGAGAGGAAGACTGGGCCCCCTCAATGGGAGAGGCAACTGGGTGGTAGCCCTTTGTCAGGCGGCTCCCTGGAGGAGGCAGGACCTCGGGTGCCCAGCTGGCCTCAACAGCCTCCGTCTGCACTGCCTTCTGCGTCTAGGAGGATACACGGGCCCAGCGACAGCGGCTGCAGAAGCACCTGGCTGAGCATCTCCGCCAGACCTGGGGCCGACCAGGGGCTCCTGCGCAAGCCCGAGACCTGGGAGAGCTGCTGCAGGCCTGGGGTGCGGGGGCCAGGACTGGTGCTCCCAAGGGCTCCCGTTTCACCCACTCAGAGAAGTTCACCTTCCATCCAGTGAGTAGGTCTGAGTGGCCCCGGGTGGGCTGGCAGGGCCGAGGCAGGCTTGCAGGGTCGCTGTGTGTGCAGATGACACACTTTATCCACACAGGTTCCCATGTCCCCACTGGGTGTGCCCTCTGTGCACTGGGGGTCCCCGGCTTCTCAAGGGCTTCCGTGGAGAAAGGGGAGAGGGGTGGAAACCATGGCAGGGTGTAGGGGTGCTTTGTGCAAACCCTAGCTTCCCCTGGATGGTTTCCTTGGACATATCTTCTCTCCATGACCTAGAGGGGCCCGCATCCTTCTCGTATCGGGGTCTGGGAGGTTTCTTCATGAGCAAGAACTCCAGCCTGCGGTCTCAGAGTGTCTGGGTCCCCTAGATCTGCTCTGACAGCCGTCAGCCATTGAGTGGACAGGAGTATGGATCTGCTCTGACAGCCGTCAGCCATTGAGTGGACAGGAGTATGGAGCAGGAAGGGCACTCGGAGGGGCTGCTGAGGCTGGGCTGGGAGGGGCAGGGCCTTCTCTGACGGCCAGGATACCCCTGTCTCACTTCCCCAGGAGCCCGAGGTCCAGGCAGCCCAGGTGTGCGATGTGCCGGCCCCCTCCCAGTGGCCTGAACAGGTAAGTGGAGCAGCAGAGGGGGTTCTGGGCCCCCGCCCCGCCTAGCAGGCCTGACACCCCCACCCCCACTGGCTTGTCCCTCCCAGGACACGAGGGCAGCCCAAGAGCAGGAATTGGAGTCTCTTCGGGAACAGCTGGAGGGAGTGAACCGCAGCATCGAAGAGGTTGAAGCCAACATGAAGACCCTGGGAATCAACCTTGTGCAGGTGGGGGTTGGGGGTGGGGGAGGGGCTGCCCGCCTGGGGTTGTGTCCTAGCAGGGCCTAGAGGGACTTAAAGGGACTGAGAGGGCTTGGCGGTCTGCTGATGTCAGAAGGGTTCAGAGGCAACCTCGGGGACCTGTGGGCTCTTGAGGGTTCAGGAGAATCAGTGGGGACGTAGAGAGGGGGACGTAGGGTCAGGGGTGTTGGAGCTGTGGGGGCTAGGGGCACCTGTGGGCTTCAGTCAGGATATGTTGGTGTCTGTGAGAATCAGGGTGTGAGCATCTGTGGGGGTGCGGTGGTTCTGTCTGGGCAGGGGCCTGTGGGGCCTTGTCAGGGCTTCCGGGGCGGGAGGAGGTCATTGTGGAGGTAGAGGGATCAGAGGGGCCTGTGGGTGTCTGTCACCATCAGGAGGGGTCAGGGGGCTGCTAGAGGGTGGAGGGGTATGTTGTCATCCGGGGGCGCTCAGGCTGGGTCGGGGCTAAAGGGCTGTGGTGTGTGGCTGGGCTCCTCTACCGATAGCAGTGGGGGTCTTGGGGTGCCAGGTAGAAGCGGAGCGTCGTCAGAGCGAGCTCAGCGTGGCAGAGCGTGAGCAGGTCCTGCGCTTGAAGAGCCGGGCGGCAGAGCTGCTACCTGATGGGGCTGCCAACCTCGCCAAGCTGCAGGTGGGGCTGGCAGCGGGGCTGGCAGTGCGGCTGGGCGGGAGGGCCGGAGGCAGAGGGGTCCAGCCTTTGTGACACGGATCCCCTCCCATCACCCCCAGCTTGTGGTAGAGAGTAGTGCCCAGCGGGTCATCCACTTGGCGGGTCAGTGGGAAAAGCACCGAGTCCCTCTCCTGGCTGAGTACCGCCCCCTCCCAAAGCTCCAGGATTGCAGAGAGGTAGGTTGTCAGGTCCCTGGGCTGTGGGTAGGGGCGGGTTCGGTTCCTCCCTAGGGGGCCATCCTTGTGCTGTGCTCACTGCCCCTCTGCCTCTGGGGTCCTGGCAGCTGGAATCTTCTCGACGGCTGGCAGAGATCCAGGAGCTGCACCAGAGTGTTCGAGCGGCTGCCGAAGAGGCCCGCAGGAAGGAGGAGGTCTATAAGCAGCTGGTAAGGCCCGTGTCGGGGCCCTGGGTGGCTCGGAGTGAATGGGGACTGGGTCCCAGGAGAGCGTCTGCCGTGTTCCTGTCTAGGTGTCTGAGCTGGAGACCCTGCCTAGAGACGTGTCCCGACTGGCCTATACCCAGCGCATCCTGGAGATTGTGGGCAACATCCGGAAGCAGAAGGAAGAGATCACTAAGGTGCATCACTGCGGCCGTGGAGGGTTGGGGCCGACAGGCAGACACACGCAAGGGGCAGAAGCATGTAGCGTGGCCACACAGGGACCCCACACCCTCTGAAAGGCGGAGCTCTCTAGACACTGTCTGGGTGTGAGTGTGGGCTCATGGCTGCCCTGTTCTCTGCCAGATCTTGTCAGACACAAAGGAGCTTCAGAAGGAAATCAACTCCCTGTCTGGGAAGCTGGACCGGACATTTGCCGTGACCGATGAGCTTGTGTTCAAGGTGCGGGCCTGGCTGGGCTGGGTCAGGGGGTACGGTGGGTGCTAGGCTCCCCCCTCCTGCCTGTCTGCTCACAGGCTGGCTTGGGCCTCGGCCTGGTGTGAGCCATGTAGGTACACTGCAGCTTGGGCTCTGCTGTAAGCCACGGAGGGGGAAGTCAGGGGAGTGGGAGAGGGTAGCCTTGGGGTCCTGGAGGTGGTATGTGTGGGGGGCGAGGGGGATGCCCACTGGTCCCTTCTGTCTGGTCAGGATGCCAAGAAGGATGACGCCGTTCGGAAGGCGTACAAGTATCTAGCTGCCTTGCACGAGGTGAGTGGAGAAGCATGCTGGGGGCCAGCCAGGGTGGGGTGTGGTGGGGGTACAGGCCTTCTGCTCTTGCCATCCCCAGAACTGCAGCCAGCTCATCCAGACCATTGAGGATACGGGCACAATCATGCGGGAAGTTCGAGACCTTGAGGAGCAGGTGAGGCCCGGGGGTAGTAGGGGAAACCAAGGCAAGCCAGCACCCCGAGGCCAGACAGCACCTTGGTTTATGCCTGGAGAGGCTGTGGGAGCAGACATAGCCTATGGCTGGACTCTCAGCCTCACCCCTTAGTAGCTGTGTGTGTGACCTGGCACCAGCCAGCGGCCTCTTCTGGGCCCCAGCTTCCACCTGGAAGGCCTTTGTACCTGCCTCCCTTGGCCATTGGTAGAGGCTTCAGCCAGCTAATGTTTAGGCAAACAGATGGCACGTGCAAAGGCCCTGTGCTAGGGCACAGCACGCTGTTGGGAGGAGGGTGGGAGGAGCAAGGAGGGGGCCTCAAGCGGCCTTAATGGAGACGGGTGGCAAGCAGGAGCTGGGACAGGGGCCCCACACACTGAAGGCGTGTGATTTGTCTTGCTTTAGATCGAGACGGAGATGGGGAAGAAGACCCTCAGCAACCTGGAGAAGATCCGCGAGGACTACCGAGCCCTCCGCCAGGAGAACGCGGGCCTCCTGGGGCGGGTCCGGGAGACCTGAGGAGCCCCAGTGCTAGTCTGCTCCTGGCATGGGGCAGGGAGCTGGGATGTTGGGAGTGCTGGCCAAGCACTTGCCCTGGCCATTCCCTCTGTTGGCTGCGCTCCTCCTGCTGTGGCCTTGGGCCCAGACCCCCACCCTCCTGACCCCAACCCTGATCTGGGGTGATCATCCAGAGCATGGGAACTTGGCTGCCATTTATTGGAGAGGGTGCTGGGGTTAGGACCTTGGATCCCAAATAAAGAAGGGGCTCTGTCTGCAGTCTAAGCTCAGGCCTGGATGGGGCACAGCGTTCAAGGCTGGGGAGGTGGGGTGGGCAGCAGGTGAGACATGGGATCTATTTGGTGATTCCGTGGGTGTGGCTGTGAAAGCCCACTTGGGACCCCGGAGACCCACTGGGGCGCCAAGTGCATGTGCATGCACTTGTGATGTCCCTGTGTGTTCTCTTGGCCTGTGTGAGCGAGCTGATGTCTTGGGAGCTGCATGAGAATACGCATGACTGGGTGAGTTTGTGTGGCTCTTTGGGACCTGAGATCCTAAAGGTACCAAGGCTGCTTCTGTGCAGGGCGGGGGTGGGGTGCACTGGGCATGCCCCATGTGACACCACATGCACGTGTGTGCCAGGCAGGGGGATGGCCGTGGGTGTGTGCTTTGCGGGATGTGGGTTGACAGGACCATGCTCAGGTGCCATGGTCTGCGAGGCTGTAGAGGTTGCGGTTATCCGAGAGTACTGAGTCAGGTTCTTTGTCCTGTGTCCAAGGGACAGGATGGCCTGTGTGTGTGTGTGTATATCTTCCAGTCCAGAGGTCACCCGTCTGAGCGACCGAGGCAGGCTGTGTGTGTGGTTGGTGTGAAGGCTCAGTTTGGCTAAAGAGCTTGTTGTGGGAAGCTGGGCCAGGGGGCAGGGGCCAGGGCCCCTCTGAGCAGTCTTGGTGCAGGGCGGATGCTCTAGAAGGGTGGTCAGCTGAAGCTCAGGGTCCCTGGCGGGCCAGACCGTGTACACCTCAATTCTTGGCCCCAGTGGGCATGTCCAGGACCCATCACCCCTGCGCCCAGCCACTTCCACCCCCCATTTCAGCCCCTGTCCATCCTTCCTCCTTGGTTTTGAGGTTAGGGGCCGGGTGTGGGGTTAGCACTCCTGCTGGGCCTCTGGCTCCTCTTCTTGCGGAACTCGAATTCATCCACGGTCCACACGGCCCCTTTCTCGCTCTCGACCCGCACGAAGCACTTGTGCAGGCTTAGGTTGTGGCGGATGGCGTTCTGTGGGAGGAAAGCCCACCGGGCCAGGGGTAGGGGGGATGGCTAGGCAGTCAGCCTCTGAGGTCAGCAGGACCCAGCCCAAACTGGCCTCCCAGCCCTTCCCGACATGTCTATAAGCCCCTGCCCCCCACACCACTCCTGAGCTCGACCCAGCACCCTGGTGACACTGGAGGCCCTCCCAGCCACTGCCACCTCCAGAAGAGCTCACCTTCCAGGTGGCAGGGTGGTTTCTGAAGAAGGCAAACATGCGCGTGAACCAGTGGTAGATCTCATTGAGTGTCCGCTGCTTCTCGGGAGCCTCCAGGATGGCCTGGAGGTTAGGGGGTCAGGTGGTCAGGGAGCCCTTCCCCTGAAGTTGGGCTGAGAGTGGCAGTGGCCCAACCTGGGTGTCTGACAGGGGTGGAACTGGGGCGGGTAGGAGAAGGGAGGGAGGGAGATGGTGTGCGGTGATAGGTCAGAGACAGAGTTAGAAGTGGGGTGAGGTGGAGGGTCAAGGCTGAGGTCGTAGTAAGGTCTGGTTTGGGGTAGGCCCGGGATTGGGTTGAAGGTCTGGGATGGAGTTGGAGCTGGCCTTCTCCAAGGGAGCAAGACGCCAGGGTTTGGGAAGGTCAAAACCCAGGAGTAAGGTCAAGTTAAGGACGTGGGAGGGGTAAAGGGCCAGGCAGAGTTAAAGGTCAGCAGGGAAGGGGCTGGTTAAGGGTCTGGCTGGGGATGGGCCGGGGCAAGTTGAGGGCTGAGGGATGGGATGGCCTAGTGATGGAGTTAATTTTCCGTGTCAGGCATGTGCTTAGAGTCAAGGTCAAGAACGAATTTGGTTGTATGTGGTCATTCAGGGTCAGGGCTTGTGTTAGGTGTGGAGTGAGGCTAACGATCAGGGAATTGGATCTGTTTGGATTTAGTGGGGTGAAGGAAAGGGTGGGAGATTACGACCACAGTGAGGTTCTGGGTCAGGGTGGGGCCAGGTAGGGGAATGTGTGTTGTTGTGGAGGGGTTAGGTGTGGGCCTAGGATGAAAGTTCTGGGCAAGGATTAGGGAGATTCACATGAAGGGGCTGGGACTGGGTGAGGCCAAGGGTCAGATAGGTGTCACAAGGAAGGGGTGAGAGGCAGGATCCTGCAGGCTTATTGGGGTATGTAGGGGCTGGGGAAGGAGTTAGGATAGTATCTGTGGTAGGTTTAGGGCAAAGGGCAAAGATCAGGGTCATTTGGGGGCTATTTTATGGGTCTGGGAGGGGGTTAAGCCTGGGGTTGTGGTGGGCCCCAGGGAAGGGGTGGAACGAGGGCCAGAATTTGACTCACACAGGCCTGGATAGTGGTTTCGGTTTGGGTTGAGGGGGCAGGTCTGGGATGAAGCCGGCATGGGGGCGGGTGGGGAATCCTGTGGGAGGCCTGGGTTTGTTCATGAGGGAGCCTGTCCTGGGGGCACTTGGAAGGAGGCTGGGAATGTGGGAGCCTGGTGCTCCCCTTCCTCTCCCACCCCCATTTCTTTTCCTTCTTGGCCCACACCGCCTGCTTACCCAGCGGATGAGGGTGGCATAGGTGAAGGGGGGCCGCATGTTGTGGAACTTGAAGTAGTCCATGTTGTGGAAGAACTCTGTAGGGGGTGGGGGAGGATCAGGTCCTGTTCTGGAGCTCCTTGCTCCCTCTTCCATCCCCCACACTACAAGGAGAGGCCGCCCAGCTGAGATCCCTCACTGCCAGTTGTCACCCTCACGGTGACCATGCTGAGCATTGGATGCTGATGTGTCATTTACTGCTTGCACTGCTTGGACCAAAATGGGCCTCACCGTCACCGAAGTTTAAAAGAAGAGAAGTAACTTGCACACCAGAGGGATTCAGGTGGCCAAGTGGCAGAGGCAGGATGGCACTCAAAGGCCCTGATCCCTCTTAAGCCCACAGCCCAGGCCTTGTGGGCAGCCCCTAGATCCGTGAGCTTGGGAGAATCCCCCTGCTTTTCCTTGGAGGGGGAAGGGAGAGTCTCTGGGGAGTGGGGGGAGCTAGTTCCCTCCCTTCTGACAACCGAATGGAGTAGCCAAAGCCCAGATTGAGTGAGCCCCAGGGGAAGTGGGGCTAGACAGAAGAAACCGCAGTGGGGGTGGTGGGAGCAGGGGGCTTAAAGTCCTTGGAAATGCTGAAAAGCAGCTTTGGCAAGGGGTTGTGTTTTCCCAAAGGCTGAGTGGCAGTGCTGGGGAGGGTTGGTACTGGCTGTCTCCCACCCCCGGCCAGTGGGGGATGAAGGGCTGGAGGTGGGGTGCATGGAGGCTGGACCACGTAGGGATGTGGACCATCCTTACCTGGGAACGTGCTGTTTCCGTGGCTGCCCCAGAGGTGCCTCCTCACAGCGAACAGGCCGTCAGGGGCCTCCTGGGGGCTGGGCCACGCTGGGCCAGTGGTGACGGGAGTGCCACTGGCCACGATGCAGCATGAGCCCTTGTCCGATGACACCTGTGGGAGGAGAGAAGAGAACCGCTGGTGGTACAGAGGCTTAAACTTTCCACTTCAATTTTAAATGCTTTTTTTTTTTTTCCCAAAGAAAGGGAGCTCTCTTCCCAATTCCAGTCTGATATGGAATCCCGAAAAGCAGCATTGAGCTGTATGATGCCGGGGCCACGAGCTGGGGCTGAGTTGGGCTCCCTACCCAACTGTGACCTTAACCTCAGGGATGATAGTAATAACTATTGTGAGTGGCCTCACGAGGATTCAATAAATTAACCCCAGCAACGTGCTCGGGAAAGGGGCCTGGTCCCCAGGGCCGACTTCACCAGTGTGTGGTCTGTGTGATCACAGGGGTCCCAGCCCTTTGTTTGCTGCTCTGTGGGGATCATCTTTTTTTTTTTTCTAAATGGGGCTCAATTCCAGGACCCTGAGATCATGACCTGAGCCAAAGGCAGAGGCTTAATCCACTGAGCCACCCAGGCGTCCCTGTGGGGATCATCTTGAAACCCGGGCCCCATGTGTCTATTTTGCACCAGCCCCTGACCCCTGCGTGTTACATGGCCAACCCCACCCACAGCACTGGCTCTGTTGTCCAGTAAATGCTTGGTGATTTGCTTTGAAAACCCAAGATCATGATGTTTTGGGACCTTGGAGGGTAGAGGATTTGTAACCAAGGGGAGAGGTTTCCAGGTCTGGGCGTGTTTGGAGCTGGGGATGGGGGGCACAGAGTCCCAGGGCGTGGGTGTGAGGGCAGGTCCCCTCTGCCCCCTCCAGCTGCCTGTACCGCTTGTGGGCCCAGGGTGGCTCACCGTGGATGGGGCTTTGGTCAGGGCCATCTTCCCAGCCAGGTGGGCCTGCATTGCGCCCAGCTTCTCCTTCTCCAGCACCAGCTGTGAGGACAGGCGTAAAGTGAGGCCTCAACTTGGCCTTTCTCTGCTGCATCCTGGCTCAGGCTGTGATCCTCCCTGGGAGTGCCCTACCCCCTCCCTTCCTTTATGCCAGCCCCCGTCCTGGGTGAGCTTGGCTCCTGGCACAGGGTAGACGGAAGGCTCGCCCATCATCCCCCAACCACCCCTCTCCTCCATCACCTGCTGCTCCAGAGACTGCACCACCTCCCTCTGGAGGAGACACTGTGCTCTGCCCTTCTCATCTAGGAGATGGTCCGCCTGGCAGTGCCTGGGTAGGGGGAAGAGTCCACATGGGTGACCATGGTGGGCCTGGCCTCCCAGTTCACCACTCCGAGTGAGGAGGGCCAGACCCTTTGGGAGGTCTCTCCTCGGTGCCTCAGCCTCTTCCCCTCTCTATCTCAGTCTCCCTCTTACACCTGCTCTTCCTTCAACACATGCTACTTGGCATCTCTGGTGCCAGGCCTGAGCTCGCCACTGGAGCCTGACCAGGATGCTGGAGACGATGTTGGAAGGCTGGTGAGCTGAGAGGTAGGCGAGGGCAGAAGAGGCACTCCAGGTGGGGAGGGGTAGACAGCCTGTGCAAAGTCATGGTCGTGAAGAGGACAGGGTGTAGAATTGCCGCTGATAGTTGGGTATGGTGGGAGAAGGTGTGTGTGTGCATGTGCGTGTGTTGGGGGAGGCAGCAAGAGTCACTGTGAGAATCTGGAACTGTGGGGATCAATGAAATCTGGAGGGATAGGGGAGCAGAAGCCTTGCTGCCTGGATTCAAATTCCAGCTCTGTGACTTAGGAACTGGGTGATCTCGGTTAAGATGCTTAACTTTTTTATGGCCTCAGTTTCTGTATCTGTAAAATGGAGGTAGGTAATAGTATACACCTCTGTTATGATGCCCCATTACACAGATGAGGAAACCAGGGGCCAGAGAAGCTAAGTAACTTGCCCAAGGCCACACAGCCAGTGAGTGGGATTTGAACCTATGGTCTTAGCCTTTGCCTTTTGCCTCATCACTCCGTATTGAGATGAGGCCTTAGCTGAGACCTGTACCACAGGCCTTTTCCCACATACTGGGGACCCTCCTGGACTAGTATGAGTCCGGGTCACTCACTTGAGGAAGTCCTCTGGCTCCTCGAAGACCTTCTCACATCCAGGCCACTTGCATACACCATTTGCCAGCAGCGAGTAGGAGCCCTGGGGCACGGTCGAGAGGGCACTAGGAGGACAGAGGGTGTAAGGGGAGGCAATGGCAGAGCAAGGGTCCTTCCCAGCCTGGTCCACTGACCTGTCTTTCCTGGGTGTGCTGGGGCTTGGGAAGGTGCAGAGCAGCGCCGGCTCCCTGGACACCCACTC
This sequence comes from Taxidea taxus jeffersonii, assembly GCA_003697995.1. Lineage (NCBI taxonomy): Eukaryota > Metazoa > Chordata > Mammalia > Carnivora > Mustelidae > Taxidea > Taxidea taxus. The sequence continues at coordinate 14,702 of ML100249.1, forward strand.
CAGGCTGGCCACGTTGATCCCTGCCGGTGGGGATGGGGTACCTTTGGGACCTGTAGGCTGGTCCCTCAGGCTTAGCCCACAGAGACTCTCATTTTGAACTTCCCACCCTCCTGAGCCTCTCAGGCCCTGATTCCCAGGGACTCTGTTGGCCTTAACACCTAAGGCTTCTTGGGGAGCAGCTCAAAGGCTGCCATTTGTAAGCGCTGACATTTCGACTGTAGAGACCTGTGGTTCCGTGATTCGTGCCTTTCTTCATCTTTAAGGTTCTGAGCCTGACATTTTTTGGAGGCTGGAGTTTCCCAGATGATAAGACCCGATGCCTCTGACCTCCTGAGTGCCACCATTCAGCAGCCTACGCGGCTCACAGTCAAGCACTGGGGGGTGGGGGTGGGGCTCGGGGTTCTGTAGAGCTGCGGGGGGGGGGGGGGGGGTGTTACCAGGTGGCAGGCCAGGCCGGGCCTTGAGGGAAAAGACACTGGTGGCAGCAGTGGGTGGTGGCAGACTGATCATAGCTGGACTGTCCAGTGGGCGAACCTGCAGCACGGGGGTCCGAGTGTGGGTATCCACCGTTGAGAGCTGGGGGCACATAGGGGCTGTGGTTCAGCCTCCCCTCCACCACAGCACCCAGTTGTCCCACCTGCTCCCACTGCCCTGCCCATTCCGGGTCAGTACCTGATGCATGAAGTGTGGCCTGTCCTGGAGGAGGGCTTGCAAGTGGGGCGAGGGGCCCAGCCGTGCCCCAGAGGGTGCCACCATGACTAGGGGCACTGTGGGCAGCTGAGGGGGGAGAAGGCAGGCGTGTGAGATGCCGTCCTTATCCTCACTCTTCTACATGTCTAGTTCATACACTCCTCACCACAACCCCACACGGTAGGTACTCTGACCATCCCCATTTTACATATGTGGAAACTGAGGCTCAGGGAGAGCGAATGACTTTTTCAAGACCAAATAGCTAATAAGTGGCTGAGTTGGCCTCAACCCCATCACCTCACCTTTCTGGGCACCAGCCCTCTCCCTTGTCATGTGGGGATGGGGACACAAAGCCATGCTTGTGGGACCATGATAGGATCTCCTCTCCTGAGATCGGGATTGGGAGGTCGGGGAGAGCCTTGAATTTCTGAGACCTGCTAACTGGGGACTTTCTTGGCCCCGTGACATCTGCATAAGTCACAGACTTGCCTGGGACCCAGAAAACCACTTCCTGTGCCCCAGCTGGGCCCCCCGCCCAGTGCCACAGTAAAGGTCGGCACCTGTAGGCCCAGGTACCTCACCCTGCCTGCCCCATCCTGGGCCCTGGGCCTCACCTGCAGCTGCGATGGTGGCATGGGGTTCAAAGAGGAGGAGGAGGAGGAGGCATGGGCCCCGCCTCGGAGGTCCCGGCCCTGGAAAGTTGCCCCTGGGCTCTTGGCCCCAAGCAGGTCTGAAGCCTTGGGTACAGCCCTCCAGTTGGGTGAGGCTCCCGGGGATGGGCCAAGCACCAAGGAAGGGGCCGAGGGCTTGGCTGGCCTGGGGTTGGGCATTGAGTCCTTGTCCGAGGGTAGGCTGTGGGGACATAGGGGGAAGGAGTTACACGTGTCCCCAGTGGTGGTGTGAACGGCTCGACCACCTGAACCATGTAGACCACCCCTCGCCCTGTGCCCCGGTCAGAGCAGGCATCGGTTGGGGCTTGTCCTCAAGGGCTCCCACGGCTGGACCCCAGCTCCGATCACGCGTACGTGTGGCACACACCCACACATACATCAGTGTCGGGAACGCAGATGTGCATGTGTCTCCACACATGTCCCAGGTGCAGACGTGCCCGGCTCTGGCACTCAGCCTGCCCGTGCGTGCTGGCAGAGCGCTGGTGGTGATGTGTCCTCCACAAGGGAGGTGGGGGGTTGGGGTCGTTTCTGGGGCCTCGGCCATAGGCAGGTGTCAGCTTTTCTTCTCCCAACTGCTTGGGGCTCGTCTCCAAGCCTCAGGCCCCTGGTCCTCCCTGCACTATACACAGGGCATACAACATTTGCTGATCCTGCTGGGACTGGTTTCTGACTCTCCGGGTCGCATTATTTTATCCCAGTGACCTGGCATATACAGGAGAGGAGGGGGGCATGGACTCAAGGTCCTTCTGGCTGCAGGGAGAGGGACAGACTCTCGGAAGGTGAAAGCAAGGGTACTGGTGAGGAGGCTCCTGTAACAGTCCAGGCAAGTGACAGTGGTGGCACAGACCAGGATGGTGGTGGTGGAGATGGTAAGTCTGTGGATTCTGAGTGTGCTTTGAAGGTGGAGTCAGGAGAATATGCTGGCAGCTTGGATGTGGTGGGGGGTGGTGAGAGGGGGACGGTCAAGGAGACCTCTGACCCGGTATTTGCCTGAGCAGGCTGGAAGGACCAAGTGGACATCTAAGCTGGGGGGAGCAAGGTTGGGGGTGATGATCCAGGGGTGGGTAGACACAAAGAGTCTGGCATTAGACACACGAGTGGAAATACTGAGTGGGCAGTGGAGGACGGGAGTCTGGAGCTCAGGCAGGGGCAGGGTCTGATCATCTCTGGGCTCCTGCCTCGCACAAAGCTGACATGGTAGGTGCCAGAGAACAGGGAGAGCTCAGGTTACCTGAGCCAGGGCCGGTGGGAGCATCTTGACTCAGGCCCCACCAGCGTTTACCCCAACTCTGCTCTCCAAGCCTGTGCTCCAACTAGATGCCATGCCTGGAATGTCTGCTCTTCCTCCGTATCCCCTATCCAAACCCTGCCCAGAAAGTCCTCCATAATGGCGTTGGGCTCCTTTGCCCCAGAACCGAACACTCTGTGACAGGCAGGGCTTCTGCTTCTCAGAATCCCAGTCTAAGAGGAAGCTGGACCTGGAAGGGACCGCCTAGTCCAACCACCACTTTACTGAAGGGAACACCCAGGTGCGTTCCATAGTCCCATGGCAACTTGAGAGCTCCCTGTCTTTCTCCAGAAAGTGTGTGTGCATGTGACTCCCCACCTCACAGCACTGGGTTGGCACACAGCTGCCGATAGTAGCCCAAGCTGGCACAAGGGGGGTTTAGGGGAGCAGCTGCACCTTCCTTTCTTTGCTGTCAGCTCACGGGATTGTCAGAGCTCTGGCATGGAGGGAGGTGGGGGTGAGAATCCAGGTAGTAAACTCTTAGTCTCTTGGTGTAGGGGTTGGGGGTGGGGGCGTAGAACATTACTGTGTGAGAAGCAAGAGCCTGGATCTGTGGAGGCTCAGGACTCAGGGACCATGAGGAGGTGAACAAATGAATGAAATGAAGGTGGAGATCGGGGAGAGGCTTCTAGAAGCCAACACATGCCAAAGACTGCCAGCAGTCCTCCAAGAGCTAAGAGGGAGGCATGGACAGATCATCCCTTATAGCCTCAGAAGGAACCAGCCCCACCGGCACCTTGATCTCGGCCTCCAGAAGTGGGAGACCATAAATTTCTGTTGTTTAAGCACCCCCCAGCTTGTGGTAAATGGTTATAGGAGCCTGAGTAAACAAATACCAACTTTGGTCTGTGAGTGGATGGTCTCCACCACTTTGGCCTGGCCCACACGGCTGGCCCATGGTCACTTCTGATGGTGCTGGGACACTTGGCTGGGGCTTATAAGAAATCTCTTCCTCAAACATGTCTGGAACGTCCAGCCTCAGGGAAGCACAGGGACGTTCTCAGAAAGGGGACATAGATACGGTCTGTCTGGTGGTACGGAACCTGGAGGGCCGGGCTGGGCAGCCAGCTTCCTGCATTGTCTGTCGGGGCGTCCCTTTCTGACTGTTTCTCAGAAGCTGCATGGAGGTTGTTTCTGGGACACAGAGAGTGTTTTCATATCGGGGTCTGCATCTGGGCCCTGTTGTCACATCCCCAGATTTTCCGCCATTGACGTCATGGCGGCCGGATGCGCAGGGCTTCATCGGCACCAAGGAGGAAGAGAAGGGGGCAGATCCCCCCCCCCACGGGTTTCGTTCCGAGAATTGGCTGGCCCATCCTGCAGCCGCCTTGGCCCAGGTGGGGGTGATGTGGGTGCTTGCGGATGTGGTGAGTGACGTCCATCTGGCCACCATGACAAGTCCTGGGCTCTGTAGACTTGGGCCATGGAGAGGCCAAAGGTTTGATGCTTGGGGACTACCACACAACCCTACAGCTCTTGGGACCCTGGGGGTCTTCAAATGGTACTATGCCAGAACCTCCAAATCACAGAACATCATTTCTTATGTTCAAAGGATCCCAGAATCTCAAACCCCCTCTGTGAAGGTCCTTGGGTCCAACTTCACAGATGGTGAAGGCCAATGTCAATGGTGTCCAAACTCACTGAAACTCCCTGAAGGACAGGCAGCTCACTACCTCACAGGGTCTCTGGCCTAACCAGGCTTGGCATTGTAGGAAGCCTCTGCTTCTTCTGACAGTTTCCCTCCTAAGTTCTGTGATAGCAGAACGGTCAGAATCATCTCCTCGACTCCCCTGAGCCTGGGGTTGGGCTCAGCCATTAACTAGCTATAACTTTCCTCGGGCTCGCATGTAAACTGGAACAGTAATTACCCCTCGTCCAAAGGTAATGCACATGAAATGCTTAACAAAATGTCAGTGATGGTAAATGAACATGGGCAGGGCCTCAGTCTCTCTGTTCATTCTGGGACCATGTTCCTGTACTCATAGCCGTTCCACAGGAGATGGGAAGGAAAGGAGGGGGAGCTAGAGGCCAGCATGCCTTTGGCTAGGGCCTCATGGCGGGGGACAGGAAGAACCTTGGCCAGTACGGAGCCCACTGCCAGACTCTCTGGAGGGGTCCCAGGATGGAAGTTCCCGGGGACCCATGCCCACTCTGGGGATATATGGTTGAGCTCTATCCACAGCCAGACCCACAGACAGACTGGCTGACTTATGTCCTTCCAGTATCACTATCCTCTGGCCACAAGGCCTTCTGATTCATGGGACCCTGGGACCCCACCCAGATTAGCTCTTAGGAGGTTGGGCCCCATACTGGCCCATGTGGCCACAGAGCCTCCTGCCTGAGTAAGGGTCCAAGTTGTGAGAAGGCAGAAGGGGGAATGACAGCAGCCAGGGGGCAGCTCAGCTCCCCCTCCACCCCTCACGGGTGCTGAGAAGTAAACTGAGGCCCACAATGCAGGGGAGAGACAGAAGCAGGGTTCCGCCAAGAGTCCCATGGTCTGAGTTTGGGTCTTAACTCCACTACTCCATCTCTGTGAGGCCTTGGGAGAGGCCCTCTTGCCCATCTCCAGGTCTCAGTTTGTTCCTGCGTACACTGGGCAGAGAGAGGCATGGAGGAGATAAGGGCCAGGGCCCTTCCACTTTGTGTCTGGGGGACCTGTTACATGTCTGCAGGGCATCAAGTCAACAACAGTCCCTCCACCCAGGGGACTGGCTGAGAGACAGGGATACACAGACAGACAGACAGATAGACATGGGGGAACACAAAGACCCAGAGAACTAGAGATACAGAGAGATGGAAGAAATATGAGGTGGGACAGAGATCCACAGAGAGCGAGACATGCTGAGGGAGGGAGGGAGGGAGGGAGAGAGATAGAGAGAAAGGAGGGAAGAGGAACTCAAAGGAACACAAAGTCCTAGAAGTACACACAAGTACACAAGGAGGGAGACAGAGAATGAGAGAAACAAAAAGAATAAGAGAACAGTGCAGGGAGATGGGAAGAGGATGAGGTAGGAAGAGGGAGAGGGAGAGATGTCCCAAATAGAGATAGAGACAGAGAAAGAGAGAAACAGGGTTGGGGAGAGAGAGAGAGAGAGAGAGAGAGAGAGATGGATGCCCCAAATAAGAATAGTTGTTGGTCTCTGGCTACAGGAACTGAGGCTGCATCAGATAACAAGGAAAAAAGAAGGGCAAGATGCTGGCGGGGCTGGGTGGTGGGGGGCGGCCTGTGGTCGGGGAATATATTGTACTGCGAAGCAGCAGTCAGCAAAGTGTCATGGCTCAGACACTGGGGAACAGAACAAAACAGAAATCTCAATCACAGACCACCGTCTAGAGGGAAGCCAGTTCATGATAAATGTGGCATTTCAACCTGGGAGACGGCAGAGGCTACACTATTTGACAAATGCTTCTGGGAATATTAAGGGGAAAATAAAGTTAGTGAATGAATAATCAGTCCATTTTCCCCACCAATTCCTCTCTGGCCAGTTTGAAATGTCGCCAGTCAACACATACCCTGAAACACATTCCAGATCTATTAAGGAGATAAGAGATAAGTAAGAATATTTAATACTGCTTTTGGGTTTCTTGTATGCCAGCCCTATGCTAAGAACTTTATGTGGTTAATACATTTAATCCTTACAACAACTCTTTGAGGCAGGTGCTACTATAATCATCACAGTACATACAAGGAAATGAAGGTACTGGCTAAAAATCACACAGATGGCTTGGGGTGAGGTTGGGTTTGTCCCAGACAGTCTGGCTCCAGTACCCACACTCTTAACCTCCACAGCAAATGGAAAAAATGAAGCCATAAAAGAGACTAGAAGCCAACACAGGTGAACATTTATCTCATTTTCAAGTGGGAAAGGACTTTCTAAGCACAAAACCAGAGACAGTAACCACAGAAGGAAAGAGTAATCCATTTGCCTATATAAAAACATCATAGCATCACAGAACTCCATAAACAAATAGAAAAAGTGAGAGATGAATTGGGGGGAAATATTTGCTATACATGTATGACTACTGGAAGGTTAATATCCTTTCTAAATAAAAAGTTGTGACAAACCAATAAGAAAAAAAAATGATGAACACTCCATTGGGACTAAGGATATGACCAGACAACTTAAGAAAAAGTACAAATGCTCAATAAATAGTGTAAATAATCAAAGAAAGCAAATGTCAACAATGTGGTAATATTTTTTCTTACCTGGTATGCTGAGAAAGGATTTAAAAATGATAATACCCACCCAGGGCTGGCTTGAGTACAAGAAGCATATAACAGGACAACGTTTTGGAAGAACGATTCGCAAAGAGGGTCGGACGACCTTAAAAATGCACATGCCCCTTGTCTCAGCAACTCCATTTTCAGGAATCCAAGGAACTAATCAGGGATGATTATGGGGGAGAGAACTAGAAACAACCGGAATGTCCAGGAATTGGCACTTGGTCGAACCAATCATGGTTCATACCAGTGTGAGGACAGTCTTGACAGCCACAAAAGATCATATGTTGAAACAATTTTTAGTGATCTACAAAAATGCTCCTATTAATTGAATAAAGCAGGAGCAAAACCAATAGAGAGAGTGGTTCTGATTTGGTTTAAAAAAAAAAAAATACTAACAGCTAACAGTGAGCGCTGCTAAGCCTGCAGAGATGAGCTTGCCCCAGCCCTGAACAGCCTGCTTGGTTCCTGGACATGGACTCTGGACACACACACACACACACACACACACACACACACACACACACTCACGCACACAAGGTCCCAGGGTAGGACCACACAGCTAAACCATGACCAAAAGTGGCACAAAGTACCCCCCAGGAGGTCCCCTCATGCCGTGCAAGCCCAGGTTCAATTAAGCACTCAGCCTGACCCGAGAGCTCACTATCCTCTGTTGATCAGGGCAAACAGAACTGACGCTCACTCTGGTAAAATGGAAATGTCCTCATTGATGTTACTCAATCCACTATTATTAGGCACCAATGGTACAAAGCTCTGTACTGGATCATGGAGGGGGGGAAGGCCGGTGGGGGAAGGCTAGACAGGAGAGCAGGAGAGACAGTGGGAGAAAGAGGAAAGGAGACAGTGGGAGCATAGTGAAGATGAAGAAGACAGAGGTAGGGAAGCTGGGCAGAGCCAGAGAAAAGGGTGATGGAGAGTTTGAGTGCCAGGGAAACAGACCGGGAGACAGAGCAACACGGAAGGAGGAAGACAGGGTGAATAGACAGAGAGGGATGGAGGCTATCAAGAGACAAGAGATGGAGAGGAGGGAGGGGTGTAGTTGAAATTTCCAGTTACACCTGGACAGTTTCAAGTTGTTCAAAGCTCTGAAATTCACAAAGACTGGCAGTTGGCCTATTTAAAAAAAATCCTGCCCATCTACACAGCAGTCAATTTATTTATCATTGCCTCTGCCCACACATTGATCAAGCACTTTCCCAATCAGTCTGCTGGCATTTATTATTACTATTATTATTGTAAAAAAAAATCTCTTACCTGACTGGAACCAAAGGAACTGTCTTGCCGGTACCGGAGGTCCCCTGACCCCCGCCCGGTGCCTGCCTCACTACCATCTCCTCCACTGGACCCGCATCTGATGGGGGAGAGCGGGGACACTCACCTTGGTGAAGTGGACTGACAGAAAAGGATCAGCCTGGCTTGTGGGAAACTGTCACATATCAAAAACAACTTTGCTTTTATACCGAGAAGAA
>ML100249.1:23162-61666 GCA_003697995.1 Taxidea taxus jeffersonii
GCCACAGAGGTGAGAGGTATCAATGAGATAACAGGGCTCATGAGAAACCACAGTTTTTTACACAAAAGTGTGTAGAGTTAGAAAAAAAAAGGGGGGGGACTCAAATAAATCACGGAGGTGTCCCAAGCAGGCAGAGACACCATTCTGTGAATGTGATGGGACAAGAAACACCAGGGAAAGAAACTGAATAGGCCTGGGTTTCCAGAGACTTTGCCCTGCTCCATGCCTCAGTTTCCCCTTAAGTAGAATTGATATGGTCATCACTCCTCTTACTGCCCAGGGAGGGGGAGATCTGCAACCCGTCTCCCCACAGAAGAGGACATGGAAGTCATTTCACAGAGGAAAAGGCAGGAGTCCCTCTCTATCTGCCAAAATTTACAGAATCTAACAGTCTGAGAATCACTAGCTCCCAGAATCCACTTAGCATCACTGAGCGAGGAGAGGGAGAAAAGTCTCGTCTTATCACGCCATAGGGTCTGAGAGCTCTAACCTGGAGGATGCCCTATAGGGAAGGTCCTGATGAGGGCCCCAGTGTTAATGCATCTGTCCTCATGAAGCCCAGAGGCACCTTAGGACCCCGACCCTCTCCTACTCAGGGACACCACGATCTCAGTCTTTGCAATTTTCTACTTTGAAAAATCATAGTTTCCAAGGTTTTCGGATGCCAAGTATCCACCATCCTCTCTGTAGCTGACATTTATCTGCAGTTTTCCCCGGGCAAGACACCGTGCTGGACGAGTTTCCCAAATGATCACGTTCAATCCTCACCACAGCCCTTTGCGGTCCATCTTGTCATCATGGCCGTTACACAGATGCGCCAAACAGAGGCACGATGTAGTTGACTGACTTGCCCAAGATGACAGAGCTGGCAAGTGGGGACTCTGCCTTCTTTGGTGCCGGACAGGCTTAAAAACACCCAGGTTTCCTTGGGCCCAACAGTCTTGGGTCTTAAATTCGAGGCTGCAGTGACAGGGAAGTTCTGAGATTTGGAGATTCCTCAGGGGAGGGGGGGCTTGAAGCTTGTGAGGTTTTACAGTTGTCCAAGAGTTGGCAGCTGCATTTCCTTACTTGAGCAGTAACCCGCTTTATCCAGTGGTCAACAGGGGAGCCCAGGCCCCAGGGGCTTCTCCCGATAAGTCACGGCTGTGGATCCCAGCTCCTGCCTCCTCAGCACCCCGCGTGGCCCAGGGTTCTGCCATCCAACGTCTACTCCAAGCCCTCTGCAAGACTGGCTTCAGGCCTGGGGAAGAGAAACCAGAAACAGCTCTTTATTCACATGGTACAAACCTAGTGGCCAAGACCCACCCCTTTGCCCCTTCACCTTCCCCCCCACTCCCGCCGCCCCACTTCCCAAGCCCTGAAAAAAATCTTTAACTATCCTTAACTCTGACTCACCTTTCTGGAAACGCCCAGAGGGGGCCTGATGGCTGGCTTTGTGAAGATAAGGAAAAAAAGTGAATATGTATATATTTTAAAAAAAGACCTAAAAAAATCAACCAACAACAATTAAAAAAAAAAAAAACCCAACCCTCCCTACCATTAGTTCAAAACAAAACTTTCACTGGTTGAGGTTTCTGGGTTGGTGGGACACGTCTGAGACCCAGAGATGGCCCGTGTATGCTGGGCAGCCAGAGGAGGCACCAAAGTGGGATGAGGTCCTCAGGCTGGAGGCTTGCACGGGCTTAACATGTGTGGCATGTGGTTGGGAGCAAGAGGGTGTGAGGCACTTGTTGGTCAGGAAGGCGTTTTGGGGAGCTGCCTTAAGGGATGTTTCCAGGCCCAATGACCCCTTGCTCTGCCTGGACTTGGGTCTGAACGTTACTTATACTTCCTGTGTAACTATAAACTAGGCCAATTTTCGAGGTGGAGGTCTCATTTCTTGCTCCAGGACCTGTCCCCTCTTGAGAGAGGGGACTGGTTTTCTTTTATAAGGTCAGAGGTATACCCTCCCTAGACCATCTCTCCCTTACTGTCATCGGCTCCAGGAGAGGAGTGGCTAGAGAAGTAGAGGGATGACTGAGTTAGGCTGGTGCCCCAGGGGCCCAGGGGCCCAGGAGGCCATTTGAGTGGGGCTCGGGATGAGGTTATGCTGCTGCTGCTGCTGAGAGCTGGGACCCTTGCAGAGTAAGAGCTGGGGGGTCAGGTGGACAGAGAGGGGCAGTGGTCACCACCTCCTCTCTGTACTGGACTATATCCTCTTGTGTAGAAGGCTTCTAGGGAGAGTACACAGGAGTACACAGACAGGTCCATGAAAGTCCCCAGAGAATGGGGGCAGGGGGCTTGGACAGACTCGAGGGATGGAGCCATGGAGATATCTGAGTGGTTCCAGAGGGAACAGCCAGCTCAAAGGCCCTGAGTGGGTGTGTGTGATTTGCTCGAGGTCTACGAAGGTGGTCGGTGTGGTTACAGTGGTGTGAGCAAAAGGAAGAGGGGGAGAAGGTGAGGTCAGAGAGGAGTCATGGGGGTTAGGCCCTGCAGGACCTTGTAGCTCATTGTAAGGACTTTGGCTTTTGCTCTGAGTGAGGAGGAGGCCACAGGAAGGTTGTGAGCAGGGAGGAGACATGAACTGCCTTAGGATTTAACAGGATCCCTCTGACTGCTGAGTATAGAACAGACTGTAGGAGTGAAGATGGAAGCAGGGGCATCAGACATGAGGAAGCTACTCCAGTAATCCAGTGACTGATGGATGGCATTGGTAGTGGAGGGGAGAGGAGAGGCTGGATTCATGAAACATTTTGAATGGAGAGCGCACAGAATTTGCTGAAGGATGAGAGTCTTGGGGCCAGACCAGGACACAGATAATGCCCTAACTAGAAGTAAGAAAAAAAAACACCTCCAAGTCTATCTTGTTTAAACCCTACTCTTTTGTGTTTTTTCCCCTGTTGCTTGTAAGTGAACATATTCCTTCCTGATTCATGACCCCACCCTGGACACTGAGACCTGAGAAGGGGGAGGCTACCCGGGGGGACCTCCTCTCCCCCTCTCCCCTCAGGATGTCGCATATCAGCACCTTGCATACAGTAGGTGTTCAGAAGACCCTCCCAGGAGGGAGGGGGAATTTATGAAGGGCCATGCTCAGTGGACCAAAGCTACATTTCAGTTCCCGCAGGAGGCAGGACCTCAAAGGAGAGTGAAAGGATGAGGAAGCCAGAGCAGCGCTTATGCAGAGGAAACAGCAGGAGCAGAGATGGGGGAAAGAGGGAAGTGAGGCCACTTTGGGATGTGGAGTGCCAGTGGGGTGAGAAAGGTAGGACTTTGGTTTGTGATTACATTAGACATCTGCCAGTGTGTTCAGCCAACTCCTGGCAGCATACAGTCAGGCTCAGTGTTTTGCTGAGCTGAAGTCAGAAAAAGCTCATTTTCCAGAAGAGGTCAGTTTTTCATTTGGCCATTCTTCAACAGTGGTGACAAGTCCTGGAGAATGCTGACGGTGACAACCAAGAATATTCTTGGCCAGTGGCATTGCTCAAGCAAAGGATCCGAGGTGGGCAGGGAAGACCTAGTAACTGTGACAGGAGAGTCCGTTTTGCTTTCTTAGACCTCACACTAGGGTGCAGTCTAGGTCTTCAGGGACTCTAGGCATTCACAGCTCTGGGGCAATGAGAAGTCACCAAGGGCTAAGGAGATGGTGAGTCCAACCACAAGAGGCATACTCTTCCCAATAGCTGCGTGCATTCTATGGCTCTCCGGCCCAACCACCACACAGCCCAGACCCCCTCCTCTGGCCTCTTTATTGGCTGTTCATCCCCTCCTTCACACAACCTCCAACACCCAACACCCCGGTTGGCTCTGCTCTCGGCCGATCCTCCTCGGTGTCCTTCCTGCCCGCTAGACTTTGCAGCCTTAGCATATTGGTTCATTTCGTTCTAGCACTGCCCTTTGAGGTCTCAACTGCCTTCATCCTGGGTCCCTCATTGGCTATCCACCATCTCTTCGCCTGGCTCCAGCCTTCACCGTCCACTCCCATTGGCCCTGCCCCTCCACTCCCGCCTCCGAGGCTGTTCTTACACCGCCCCTTGGGTCTCTTTCTAGTCTTCCTATTCGTTAGTTCAGCCCTAGCACCGCCTCTTGAAGGCAGAGTGCAAGCTCACACGACTCCCCCACTGGCCCGCTGTAGCCATTATCTTTTCGTCATCTCCTCTACGCCACCGGCGCGTGGCTCCCCATTGGCTATTTGCGGCCTCTGTCTTCGCGTCTCGGCGCCTACGCAACCAAGGGATCTCCTGCTTTTCTGGCCGCTTCGTTCGCTCCCCGCTGCCCCCATCGCCTGTAGTCATTCCATTTTCCCCGCCGCACACATGCCGCTCCCGCTCACACTTCCCCACTAGCCGTCCTACTTATGCTCTTTCCATCTCGGACCCCGCACCACCCCCATTTAGGCCTCCCCATTGATTCCCTGATCATCCCGCCTCCTGCACCACCCACTCTCGGGCATCCCCATTGGCTGAGTGCTTCTCCTGCACTCGCTTTCCCGCTACGTCATCCAGGCGCGGCTCCCTATTGGCTTTCTGCTGTACCTGTCTTCCTCTCACCGCCTACACCCCCAGTGAGCCGTAACCCCCCCGCGCTGGCCTTCCCATTGGCTGCCCGCCCCTCCAGGCCCTGCCCCCGCCGGTCCCGCCACCGGTGCCGTCGGTGCCGCCGCCGCCGCCGATATGGCGCGCCCGGCCCCTGTGGAGCCCCCGATGCGGCATCCCGCGCCCCCCTCGCCGGCCGCGGGCGAGCCCCGCACTTCTGTTGAGGCGGCGGTGGCCCCGCGGAGAGTGCTGTTCGCCGACGAGGCCCTGGGGCTGCCGCTGGCGCAGCTGCGCCGCTACCGGCCGTGGGGCGGGCCCGGGGCGGGCAAGATGGCGGCGGCGGCCGGGCAAGATGGCGACGGCGGCGGGGCTGACGAGGACGACGATGGCGAGGATGGGGATGAAGGGGAGGAGGAAGAGGAGGCTTGCCCTGCGCCCTCGCCGCTGTGCCCCGTCCCCGCTGGCGGGGGGTTTTACCTGGTGCCCACATTTTCGCTGCCGCCCGCGCTGGGCCGTCTGGAGCGCTTGGGGCGCGTCATGGTGGAGCTGGAGGCGCTGCTGCCGCCTCCCGGAGCGGTCCCCGGGGGTGCCGGGGTGTGGGTGCCTGGGGGGCGCCCGCCGGTGCTGCGCGGGTTGGTACGCGTGCTGAACCGCTCCTTCGAGAAGGCGGTGCACGTGCGGGCCTCACACGACGGCTGGGCTTCCTTCTGCGACCACCCAGCGCGCTACGTCCCGCGCAGCCCGCCTGGGGCAGGAGCGGGAGGACCAGGAGCAGGAGATCCCATCCTGGATCCCGGCCTGGGCCTGGGCCTGGGCTTGGGCCCTGGCCAGGCGTCCGCCTCCTCGCCCGACGACGGCGGCCGCACTGACCGCTTTGCCTTCCAGCTGCCCTTTGCTGAGGGCGCGGGCGATGGGGCGCGCCTGGACTTCGTGGTGCGCTATGAGACCCCCGAGGGCACTTTCTGGGCCAACAACCAAGGCCGCAACTACACAGTCCTGCTCCGGATCGCACCCGCTCCCACACCCACTGATGCTGAAGGGCTGCCCCAGCAGCAGCAGCTGCAGCAGCTGGAGCCACAGCCCGAGTGCCAGGGTCCCGTGGAGGCTGAGGCCAGGCAGCTGAAGAGCTGCATGAAGCCGGTGAGGCGCAGGTAATGTCTGCCAGCGCCACCTCCGCCAACGCAGGGCTGTGTCTAGGATGGAGGACAAGCATCCCGACCCTGGAACCCCCTCAGGCCTGCTCTCCAGGACAGGGAGGAGGGCGCATTCAGTCAGTTAGTCAGAGTAACGGAGGCCAGACATGTGCTAGGCTCTGTTTTAATTACTGGGGTTTCATTTATTTATTGAATTCCCCGGTAAAACCCTGAAGGAGACAGACATCTTCCCTGCCCTCAAGGATCATGTAGGCTCCTCTGGGAGACGGTTTGAAAAAAAAAAAAACAAGCAAGCAGATAAGATACAGAGGGATAAGATTAGTTGCTGAGAGGAAAGTGAAATAGGGTAAGGTGGTAGTTTGGAGGGAATAGCTGCTTTAGAATGTTCAGGGAAGGCCTTTAAGGAGGTGAGTCCTGGATAATCATAAGAGTCATGTGCAGATATGGGTGTGGGGTGGGGAGAGTTTGTAGAAAAGGGAACAAGGAGGACTTTTCTGAGGAGGTGCCATTTAAACTGAGTCCTGAATGGTAGAGGAGGAGTGGTTATGCACAGGTATGGGAGCAGAGCGAGCTGAGGACAGAGGTCCTAAGGTGAGAATGAGCTTGGTGTGAATGATGAGCTGTGTGCTGCAGTGGACAGAACTTCAGTGATCTAGTAGGGTAGACCAAGGGCTTTGCCAGTGGGGGACAGGGGATCTGATCCCCATTTGACAGAGCAGCGAACCAGAGGGAGAAACTGGTTGAGGAATTGATGGCGCCCGGCTTTTCCAATTCCACCATGGCTGACCTTGAAGCCTGTGCATCTCTTTACTGTTATGTTCTAGTCCAGTGTGAGGTCTCCTGCAGGATTGAGGGGCTGAGTCTGTGCTCTCACAGGGAAGCAGTGGCTCTGGCAGAGGCAGAACCAGATGGGCCTGGACTTGAAGCTCTTGTCCTTTGTTTTTGCCTGTGACAATTCAGAGCCTGGGAGAAGGAGCCACTTAACCCCAGGAGGCATCATAGGAGACTAGATTTTCTCAGTCAAGCTAGGAGTTCTTTGAAGGTAGAAGCTAGGCCTGATTCTTTTGGGGGGCAGGGTCACTTTAGTCTGGGAGAAGTAAGAGTCTCTGTGCATGTGTGGGAAATCCACACATTTCCCTGCCTCTGGGACTGGAAATGGGAATGGGAAAATGCGTTCTGGACCTTGTATATGCTTGATCAGAAGCCTCAGGCTGCAGCAAGATGTTTGTGGTCCTGGCAAGGCCTTAGGCTGTGAGTGAGTGATTCAGAAAGTTCTAGCTTGGGGCTGGTGGGCAGGCGTGTCCACTTACGGACCTGTGAGCCCCACAGTAACCTAAGACTTAGTGTAAGGGGGTCAGGCAGCATGCCTTCCCTTACAGTGTTAAGAGAATGGATTCTGACATCAGAGTGCCTTGGTTCAAATTGCAGCCCTGCCGTCTGTTGGCTTTGTGACCTTGGCTAACTCATTTAACCGCACCATGCCTCAGTACTCTCACCTGTAAAACAGATAATTACAACACCTACTTCAGAGGAGATGAGTAACAGCACTCAGAACCAAATCTGGCTCATAGCAGTGCCAGAAAGTGTTGGCTAGTGTTTATGTTTAGGGAATCACACATACAGTTCCTTGGATACCCCTCCCAAACTCTGCTCTGCCCATCACCTACTGTGTGGCCTTGCCTCAGTTTCTTCATCTGTAAGCCTCAGTCTTCTCATCTGCTAAAGGGGAATGACAGTCACTTTGGATTGAACGCAGCAAACATGGGCAAGGCACTGAAGGATGGTGGTAACTGTGGAAGAGAATAGTGGTCAGCATTTACGGAGTTGTGTGCTGAGAGCTTCAAGTCTGTTCTCTCCTGAGTCCTGCTGTGTGTGCTCTGTGGTACAGGCGCTCTGATTATGTGCATTTGATAAAAGGGGAGACTGAGGTAGCTCAGGGAGGTGAGCCAGCTTGTTCAAGTCCACTGTGAGTGACAATGCCAGGGACTGAGTGACATGCTGGGGACTTTTTTTAAACTACTCTGGAAGTTCTGACAGGGTTCGGGAAGAATTCTGCTTCTCATTCCTGGCGTTCCCAGCACGGTATGCTTTCCTTTTAACTTCTCTCTTTCTCTCTTTCTCGCTCTTTTCTGTCTGTCTCTCTCTTTGCTTTTTTGGAGGTATCCCTTTACAAAGTGTAGTGATCTTAAGTACAGGGCTCAGTGGACTTTTACATACATATGCTCGTGTAGCCATCACCAGATCAAGGTTTGGAGCGGTCCTGGTTCCCAGAAGCGCCTTCATTTCTGTCACTTTTCCCAAGTTGTCTTCCCAGGTGGCTGCATGGGAGCCCTGTCTGTAAGATGCGACAGTTTGGGTAACCAGAGTTTGGTCATTTTAGAGTGTAAAAGGAAGAGAACCAGAGAAATCAAAAGCTTGCAGGGCCAAGGTGGGTGGAGAGGGTGTTTTTCTTTTAAAATACATGGGTGGTTTTAAGGAGAAATTGAAGCAGCCCGTTCAGACAATTGTTTTGGTATCTGGCCCCAGGTCTGTGGTTCCTAACATGACTTGTGATATTATTTTAAGTGGGCAGATGGCTTTTTGATAGCTTCTTTATCTTTTGATCTCAGCTCTTGCAAAGGGGAGGTTGGTGCTCATTGCAAGATCAGCGGTAAGATTTTCTTTGTAGGTCGGTGGCTTTCTTGGCGAGTGCATTTCAACTTATTATTGTTTTAAAAGCTGTGTGCTGCCCGGGACTTGGAGCACTGTTGAAGAACAGCTGCTCCTGCGACCCAGCCCTCTTGGGAACTGGTAGCTGGTCGCAGGGGATAGGCTGAACGTGCAGGAGCCCTGTGGTAGAGGGCCTTGTTCAGAAGTGCCGGCTGCAGCACCCACCCCCCACCCCGAACTGGGCATGGTCATGTCAGGTGGGGGCACAGGGGAAGTCTACGGGACCAGGCTTTTGATAACACTTAGGATTCAAGATGATCCATCAACAAGCATTTGTTGAGGGCCTACTATGTGCTGGGCACGGTGCTAGGTTCAAACAGGGAAAAAGACGCAGACTGGCACTAAGCTGTCAAAGGTTTTGTGATGGAACTGGATGGGAGAGGCAGGGATGGAGGGCTTGGTGTGTGATGCTTGACAGAGACCCTACTCTGTGGGGTCAAAGGCCTCATATAATCCTTTCAGCATTCCCTGTGAGAGAGACTGTTTTTATCCCTCTTTCCTGGATGAGCAAACTGAGGCTCCCAGAGTCCAGAGTCCTAGGGCTGCTGTCGGGAGGAACCCTCCTGGTCTGCCTTGGCTTAACACCCTTAGGGAGTATCCTCTTCCTCTTGGAAAGATCAAGAAAGCCTCAGCATGGCCTTCCAGCACCCCCCTGCCCTGTCCTCCAGTCTGGCCTCCACAGTTGCTAGTCTCATGTCCCACCGTCCTCTGCCTTCTGAGCTCCTGTCACTGTGGTCTTAACAAGGTGCCTTGCCCCTTACTGCCTCAGGGCTTTTGCCCATGCTGTTTTCCATCACCAGGAATATTGATCCTGTGCTCCCTGTGGTCTCCTCGTTTTGATTCCTCAGTTCTAAGAATGCTTCCCCTGGAAAGCTTGTCCGTCCCAACATCCTGATGTTTTCTTAGCATGGCCCTGATGTTTTCATAGTGTGGATCAGGCAAGCCCTGCCTGAAAATGTCATGTAGCAGAACAGGTGTGTGTTGCCACAACTTTAAGATCATTTCCCACCCTGACTGGCAGTCCTAGTCTATTTTTCTGATCCATTCTTGTCTCCACCTTGCTGTCACTCTTTTCAAATGTTCTTTACCTTCAGACTTTACTTCCTGCTTCAAAAAACAAAAAGAAGCTGAAAGGATGAAACTACCCATAGCTCGCAGCCCCCCAGTGTGCAAACTAAGTTCCCTCCCTTGTGTTACAGGGGAGGAGGGGCCCCTTTTACTGCCTCAGGCCAGTCTCCCCACTTGTGCTCTGCAAGTTCCATTTTCTGCCACCTGCTCCAGAACTTGACCCTTTCTCTCCTGGCAGCTTTTTACGGCCCTCCTCACTGATCCTCTCTCTCAGCCTTTATACATGCTAGCATCTCTACTGTCTGAAAAACCTGTCCTTTGACCTCCCCTCTGTCCCTGCTGCTCTCAACCAGCACCTAACCGTCCCTTCCTCTTCAGTACTGACCCCTCTCTGAAGAGTTGCTGACACTCTCCTTCTCCATTTGCTTCAGCCCCACACATCTACCAGATTCCAGAGGTGGTTTTGGTTTTCTTCTTGAAGTTGCTGAGCACTCCTACTTAACACATGGTCTCTCCCTTGCCTTGGGACCACGCTCTGCTGCTTTTCCTCTTAACCCCTTGGCCCTTCTCCTTGCTCTTGCCTTCAGCTCACATAGCCAGACTCGGTATCTCTCACTTGGCTGATGTCCCAAAGATGGGTCCCATGTTGGAGATTGAATCCATCACCTCTCCAGCAGTGTTCCTGCGCGGCCTCTCCCCGACCCCTCCCTTGCTTATCTTCCTTCTAAGCATCCTAAGCCCATCCTGACCCTGGAGTCTGGGCCAGGGCCCTTTGTTCCAGGGCATTCTTTCTTTCCTGAAGGCACGGACCTCAGTTTGTAGTTAGACCTTCATTAGGGGATTATTGGATGACCCTCTCTGCCCTCTTAGACTGTAAGCTCCGTGAGGGGTAGGGACATGGTCTGCTTTTTGTTCACTGCTGTATTCCTGCAGGGCCTGCCACGGTGCCTGGCACTTAACAGGTGCTCAATAAATGTTTGTTGAAAGAATGAGTGTGAGTTATTTTTTTAAATATCTTCCTCCACACGAAATTGTCAGCTTTCTAGTTGGGTGTGCTCCCCCTTGTGTCTCCAGGGTCTGTCACTGGGCTGATGCACAGTAAGGCCTCAGTGATTTTTAGGTCACCTGTTGCTGAATGGTTGGGGACACAACTTGCTCTCTGAGTCGGCAGCCTTAAGGGAAACCAGAACAAACAAAGTTGAAACAGGACAGGCCAAGGGCCGTCTTAGTTGTCCAGAAAGTCAGGATTGAGTGGGAAAGCAATCCTTTTGTACTCCACCGACAATTGGTAGGGCATCATGGTTAAGGATGTGGACTGAGGCCACACGCTATGGGAGTGGTGGAGTTGGGCTCTGGGCCAGGGTGGTCCTCCTCTAGTTCCGCAGTTCCTAACGGCTATACCAGGCTGGGGGGTGCGTCTTACCAGCGGGGCATTGCCAGGCAAATTGCTGTCCTTTTCGCAGCCTCAGTTTACCCTCAGTGGGAATTTGGAGGGGATCGCTGTTTGTTAGCACTTTATAGGCGATGTTCCAGTATTTCCTCACTCTATCCCACAGCCCTCTGGGGTGGCTGTTACCATTTACCTTCCTTACGGAGGAGGAAAGTGAGGCATCGAGAGGTTAAGTGACTTGCTCCAGGTCACACAGGTGGTAGGTGGCAGAGCTGAGATTATTCAAAGTTACCCGTTCTGACCCTTTATTGAACTGTGAAATCAGTTTCCTGGATCCCAACCAATATTAAAGAAGTAGCATAGGAAATAGTGTGCATTACAACACCTAGTAAAGGTAAGTGCTGTTTCACTCAAAGAACAACTGTGTTTCAGTTTTCTATAACTATGTATATTTACACATGTATGGGGGGTGCTGGCTTATGATGTCAAATGTATTTCTTACTGTGGGTCACCGCCAAATGAATGAAGTCCCTGCCATGAAAGAAGCTCGTGGCCATGATAAACTGCTCTCCTCCCTCCCAGCCCGCTGGAGGGGCTGTGAGTCCCCGAGTCTCGACAACTGACACAGACTGTAGCTGGGGAAGGCAGAACAGTGCCCCCACAGAATGTGCTGGCTTTCACAGCTGCTTCAAACCCTGTTCTTGTCAGAAAGCAGATGGCTGGGGGGTAACCAGAATCCTGGGATTCCAAGTATCGTGGGGCAGGTTTCTGAAGCCACCTGACCTGGGGAGTCAGCATTATCTTTGAGTTGACTGCATGGGAGCTGGGGTCTGCTGAGTTTCCCTTTGGGTTTCAGCACATGACCCACTTTGGGCTGGCCAAGTTCTTTGAAAACAGCGTTGGGGGTACTCCCAGAGGACTCGGGGTGGTGGCAGCATTGATGTGACTGCTCTGAGAGTCTGCTTTGTTCTCACCCATTGGGGGTTGTCAGCCCTCCCCCACTTGCACTCTGGCGATTAACTTTTTTGTTCTGTTTCGGCTGGCCCAGGCTGGGACCAACGGCACCTCTTTCTGAAATCTCACCTTCCAGTCTCACTGCATGTCGTCTGCGGTCACCGGTCATTGAATTTCCTGATGGCAGGAGGAATTTCACACCTCAGAGACTGGTGTGGCCCCTTCTAGGCTGTGCTATCTTGACTAGCTCTTGAGAACACCCCAAGGATGCATCCTGGGTGTTGGCCCAGGTTCATGGGCCTGCCTCCTGCCCACTACTGCCTTTTGCCCTGGAGGAGATAGCACGTGGCATTTGTGGGGCTGGTGCCAAAAGAGCAGGTTTCCTTCTCGAAAATTAGCAAGCACCCTGGAGGTACAGTTTTGTTCTTAATCTCCTCCCTCCCAGTTTTTCTAAGAACCCCTCTTCTCTGTTACTGATCAGTGAGTCAGTATACACTTGTACTCCATTTCTCTTACTATCCTCCTTTTGATTAAAGTCATAGCTGCCCCTGAATGTTTACTGTGAAAGACAGTTCAAGGATATCTAGGTTTTTTTTTTTTTCAGCCCACAGTTTCAAACAGTCTTCAAAATGGAGCCTTCTTTGGATTGTTATCAGTGTGGTGTGTAGTTAGTGGGTGTAGAGACACGGTTCCTTGAGTCTCAGTTTCCGCATTTGTAAAAAGGGAAGGGTGTTGCTTTGAAGGATAGATGTGAAGGTTTTCAAATGACTTGGTGTATCAATGAAAAGGGCCCACGCTGGAGGAGATGAACGATAAATGCTTGTGCCTCCTGCTTTCATCTCTCTGACTTCAGAGGTATGGAGAGAGCCCCGTGTACTTCTGCTGACTTTGTGGATCTTGGGATCAGCTGAATTGCTTGACCTGATTTTTGGAAGCTCCCCCTCTTCTCACGCTCCTCTGCTGCAGAAGAGATGCTCTGGGGGCTGAGGGATTTGTTTTGTATTTGTTTTTCCTTTCCTTCCTTCAGCTGAATTGTGGAATTCTTTCCTTCTGGTTGGCTGCATCCTGTGTCCCCCCACCCCCACCTTTTCTCTTTCAAATACATCTAGGACTCTGGAGTGGTATTTCAAAGCCTGGCTGTACAGGTCAGCACTGGGCCAGATGGCAGGGATGGCTTGCCTAGTCCTGCCCCTGGGAGGGCTACCCTTCTGTTTGTGGGTCTTCTTGAAGAAGATTGCTTTAGAAGATCCTAGAAAGGTGATTCTTTCTCTAATGAAGGACTGTACCAGCAAAAGAAATCTTCAGAAATCGTGTTGGGCCACAGGTCCAAAGACCTAGATTTTAAACTTACTGGGGTGACTGGGGCAAGACCAGGCTGGTTTGTTCCAAATCCCCCTTTCTTCTCTGTGATGCTTGGGAGTTGGTAGCCAGGATTCTGGAGTCACTCACTCCCGGGCCTGGTAATATTCAGATTCAAATACCTTTGGTGGGACACACAAGCCCTAGTCCATAGAGAAAGATAGTCCCTTCTGGAGCTTCCAGACTCTAGACCCATATACCTGATTCAAATTTCCTCCTTTTTCTTAAAAATTTTATTTATTTATTTGTCAGATAGAGAGAGAGAGCGCAGGAGCAAGCACAGGCAGACAGAGTGGCAGGCAGAGGGAGAAGCAGGCTCACTGCTGAGCAAGGAGCCCGATGTGGGACTTGATCCCAAGACGCTGGGATCATGACCTGAGCCAAAGGCAGCTGCTTAACCAACTGAGCCACCCAGGCATCCCTCAAATTTCCTCCTTGAGGGACCTTGCCATGACTTCTGTGTCTGGTGGTCACCTAGCCACATGTCCCACAAAGGCAGGGAAACTAGGAATGAATATATGGGCAAAAGGCAGGTCCAAAGAAAAGCCTGAATGAAAGAAGAGGGAGAGATCTTGTCTGTTATTGCCGCCCCCCTCTACCTACTTCTGGAAAGGATTGGAGATGGGGTTGGGGTAAGACCCCAGTTTCCTCCCGCCCCCCATCCAGGAAGTAGCAGTTTGTTGATCAAGAGCCAGATTTAGACATGGGACCCAGAAGGCTTAGGTTTTGGCCCTTGCTGCCTGACCTCGAGCCATTTCCTCAGCTTCCACGTCATTATCTGTGAGATGTGGATAATACTACCACCCACTTCACAGGATTAAAAGTACCTACCTCACAGGATTATTGTGAGGCTGCATTAATAGATGTGAAAGCACCCAGAACAGTGCTGAATATCATAGAAGGTATTCTATTCAGGTCAGCTAGTGATCCCCGGTTTCTGCGAGGCAATTAATTATGTTTTTCAAAAAGTTGCAACCATCTGCAGAAATGTCAATGTCATCATATTACCTTTTAGGAATGAGAAGGTCTGAGCAATTGCCTCAGCTCCTCTCCGCCTCTGCTCATGTTTTTGTTAACGCTTCCCTCTCATTTGCCTTAATCTGTAAACATTTGCTACTCATTTCTGAGAATGAGAACAGTGATTTCTCCATGATCCCTGTGACCCCACCCCTGGGAGAGACTGGGGGAAATACACTTGCCTTATGCCACTTAGACGGCGGGGCCTGACTTGCATTGTGGAGGAGGACCAACCGTAATGAATACCCACAGTCGATTCAGCCCCCTGCTCCATGCCAGACCCTGGTGTCTGGCTCGATGGCCTTGACTGCCCTGTGCTTGGTGTGTATATCCTGACTGTCCTGTGCTCCGTTTTAAGGTGAGGAGGGCGAGGCTCCGAAAGGTTAGGGGGTTGGCCAGGCTGATTGGGTGATGGGGGGGAGGGTTGGTGGAGGGCCCCAGGTCTTTGTGACCCTGGGCTACTTCCTTTTTCTGCTGGCTTCTTTCCTGTCCTCCAGTTGCTTTCTTCCCCCTCTTTGCTGCTTTTTCTGAGTCCCACAGTCCTCACCTGGCCTTTCTTGGAGAAAGCGGGTTCCTCTACGGCTAGGAATATACCCTAAGGAAATGATCCAAAATGCTCATATAAGCCATGCCCCGTAGTGTCTGCTGGAGTCCTCTTCGTGAGAGCAGAATGAAGGCAACAAGCGAGCCGCTCAGGAGGATGGGAGTGGGTTACAGACATCACAGTCAGCTGCTGTGAGGGTAAACGGCCACCTCAGGTGTGTTGACAAGAGCATATAGTGATGCTTCATATGGTTGCACAGACATTGCACGGACAAAGCCAGCTGCGAAATATTGTCTGCGGAAGCTAAGTTGATTTTGTAGAATATCTGGAATGAACTTGTCCTTCATGGTCCTAGTGGTTGCCTCTAGCTGATGTGTGACTTTTCCCCCTTCTCTATGCTTTTCTGTGTCTCAGCATTTCCCCAATGTGTCTGTAGGACTTTTCTAGTCAGGGGGGTAAAAAGAGGCAGCAGAAGGGAAGACGGCCACCGTCCCTTGGGAGTGGGCCGCCACGGAGGCTTGGAAGGGGCCGGTGGGTGGCAGAACTGGCCTCTCAGGGACATCAGATCCATGCATTCTCCCCTTTGCCCCCAGCAGGCCCGCTGAGGAAGAGCTGCTGAGGATGAAGAGCACGGAGGACAGTACCCCTGCTCTGGGTAAGCAGTTGGCAGGCTGTGGGGGTTTCAGCTTCTGCACACTGTTCCTTTCTTTCTCCCTGTTTTCTCTATATGAATTAGGAGGTCCCCTCTGCCTTCAACTGTCCCAGAGAGCCTCAGAGACAAAGCTGCCAAGTAGCCTAACAAGTAACCTTTCTTAACTAAACCTGGCCTGCCTGGACACCTGCCTCACCCCGACGCTACCCTTCTCTTCTCTCCAGCAGAGCGCCCTAATGTCCAGGAGTCAGTGGGTCCCCTGGTGGCCCCCACACCTCTCCGCCCATGGCCTCAGATGACGCTTCAGGTAAGCAGGCCCTGGCAGCCTCTGGATGGACAGCCCAATGGGAGACTGGGTGGCAGGGGCCAACTTGCTCCAGGTCTATCCTAGGTTGGAGGGAGGCCCCCCAAAGCAGAACCATATGGCGGAGGGTGGAGAGCTGGGATTCACCTGAGCCTTGTTATGTTAGCAAACATTTATCAAGTGCTTGCCCTGTGCTAAGCAGTCCTGGGCACTGGGAAGCTGGGAGCGACCGAAAAAGCAGTCTCCATGGGACTTATTTACATTTTGGTGGAGTGAGACATGACAAGACAAAAAAAAATAGTTAAAATATATGCTGTTTTAGGTGATGATGAGTGCTAAGGGAAAAAAGGGATGGGGGAGTGTGTGTGTGTGTCATACATGTGTGTGTGCGCACACACATGCACACGGGGGTGGGGGGAAGGTTTGTGAGTTTAGAGCAGGGGAGGCCTTCATGGAAAGTGAAATTTGAGCAAAGATCTGGAGAAAGTGAGAGTGAGCCACATGAGTAACTAGGGGAAGAACATCCCAGGCAGCTGCAAAGCCCCCCAGGCAGGGCCATGACTAATGTGTGAGGAATAGCAAGGAGCAGTGAGTGGGGGGGTTTGGGGAGCAGCAGGAGGTGAGGTCAGACAGATCATATAGCATCTCGTGGGCCTTGGAGAGAACTCTGGCTTTTACTCTGAGTGACAGGGGAGCCACGGAAAGGTTGTGAGCAGAGGAAGGCCATGATTTGACTTAGGATTTAACAGGCTCCCTTTGGCTGCTGTGAGGACAGTAGGCTGTAGGAATGAGGGCAGAAGCAGGGGGCCGTGACCGGGAGGCAACTGCAGCGGTCCGGGCAATTGATGCCGGTGATGATAGGGGAGATAGAGATTCTGGAGATGTATGTTAGGGAGAGAGAGAGACAGAGTGTGTGTGTGTGTGTGTGTGTGTGTGTGTGTATGTGTGTGTTTTAGTACAAAGGTTTTCAAACATATATAGAAGGAAAGAGACTAGTATAATGAACTCACATATTCCTGTTACTTAGCTTCAACAAATTTCAGCACATGTCCATTTCTACTTTTTCCATATCCTCTCTGCCCCCCGCCCCAATTGCCAATGGAATTATTTTGGGAAGAAGTCCAGACATTATCTCATCCACAAGTATTTCAGTTTGTATCTCAGAAAATCAAGCACTCTTAAAAAAAAAAAAAACCAAACCCACAATGCAGCATCACGCCTCAGGAAATCAACAGTTAGTCCTTCATATCATCAAATATTTGACCGGTGTTCAAATTTCCTTATCTCATAGGTGTTATAGGATCCAAACCAGGTCAATACATTACATTTGGTGGATGGATCTTTTTCAGATTTTAAAATCTTCCTCACTTCTCTGGCAGTTTGTTTGTTGAAGAAACCTTGTTTGTCCTATAGTTTCCCACAGGCTGGTTTTGGCGGATCGTATCACATGGAAACACGTTTCTTTCTTTGTTATCAATATGTTAATTCCACTTAATTAATGTGACCTATTAACTCCAATTAATTCACTTTAAATTGATTTATTAAATACCATCTATTATTATGAAGCTAATCTAACTAGAATTGATTCTATTTAATTCTCTTATTCCCATTTCGTTTAGTAACCGGAATTCTTCTCCAAAGAAAAACGTTCTCATATCAACCGTTTGGCTGCCTTGAGGGTATATAATTTGTATTGAAAAAGCTGTATAAATGCTTAATTTTTTCCCTTTTATTTACCAGTTTTCAGAAGAAGTGAACTTCTCCAAGGTGACCAACTAAATGATTTTTGGTTTTGGTGTATTATTAATAACTCGTGAATTTTAAACATATTTGATAAGTTTCCACCCATTGCATTTATTTACTCATTTTGATGTTTAAATTGAACTCTCTCTGGTCAGTAGGAACTTGTTTACATTGGTTCCAGAGTCCTTTTGAACACAGTCCCATCATTCTTTGACCACTTCTTCAGATTCTAGAATGACAGTGTGTCCTAGACTCATTTTGTACTTACCCTAGCCGCAGCCATTTAGTCAGAAAGCTTCTTTTTAGGGGAGAATGGTATTTAGAAACCAGAATCTGGGTGCTCCTTGTGCTTTCCTCCTGCTAGATAGGCCATTGTTTCTAGGCCTTGTCAAAATAAATGTTTCTGAAAGAGAAAATACATGAATTCACATGAATATTCTGGATCTGTTTTAGAGGTCAGGCAACAGTACTCATGGAGAGCCATTCACCAAATGTTGGGGCCCACTGCCTTCCTTAGCTTAATGATCTGCAGGAAGTCCCCTTTTATTCCATCTGATTTGGTTATGTTAATAAAGATGACATAGGCTTTGGTATTTGGAGCATTAGAGAGGGCTCTTTAAGGAGGATGTACCTAGAAACACTGGTGGGGCTGGGTGTGGGCTGTCACCAGTCTCACTGTCTCTGCCTGTCCCATCCCCTCCTCTACTTCATTCCTCTCCCTTTCTCTCCCCTCCTGCCCTACCCCCCTCCCAATGGCTCTAGGTTTCTGAAGTTACAGTGACTGGCAAACCCCCAGAGGAAGGTGACGTCCCCAGAAGCAATCCGCCTGTGGCTTTCACAGAGGTCCCCCAGGCACGGGCCATCAGGATTCTCCCCTCTTCCTCTCTCTGTGGCCTGGGTGGCTCCCCCAGGGACCAGGCCTCGGGGCCCGATGCAAGTGAGGGGGCAGCCGGGCCTCTTCTGGAACCCAGCCAGCAACAGGTGGAGGCCACGTGGGAAGTATCGAGAGAGAATGGAGGGGGCCAAAAGGACTCCATGGTGGGGGCCATTATGGATGAACCTCCTGGGGGTCTGGAGGTTGTGGGTGGGTTGGAGGAGCTGCTTGGCGAGGACACCATTGACCAGGAGCTGGAGCAGCTCTACCTGTCCCACCTGAGCCGCCTGCGGGCTGCTGTGGCTGCAGGTGGGGCGGGAGGTGGCGGGGAGGGCCCCACAGATGGGGGGGTGTCCCCCAGCCAGCCCCTGGGCATACTCACGGACCGCGACCTGATCTTGAAGTGGCCTGGCCCGGAGCGGGCCCTGAACAGCGCCCTGGCTGAGGAGATCACCCTGCACTATGCCCGGCTGGGGCGTGGTGTGGAGCTTATCAAGGACACGGAGGATCCTGATGAGGAGGGGGAGGGTGAAGAGGGACTCTCCATTGTACCCTCCAGCCCAGAAGGGGACACCCCCAAGGAATCACCTCCAGAAATCCTCTCAGGGGCCCATCCTGTGGTAGCCACTATGGGAGATGTGTGGCTCCCGTGGGCAGAGGGCTCGGGCTGTGACAGCCCCGTGGTTCTGGGTGCAGAGGGTCAGTTCACTGGGGCTCCAGAAAAGGGGGTGGGCAAGGACACCAACTCTCTGCGCATAAGTAGGGTGATGACTGGGGTGACCGGGCCCCCAGGGGAGAAAGAAGGCCGGATGGAGTTTACCACTGAGTGGGCAGACAGCTTGGTTCCTAGATCTGGTAAGGAGCCAGCTGCTCCAGTCCTACGGGGGCAAAGTCTGACCCTCCTCAGTCCCTCGGGGGCTGAAGTCTGTCCTTCTAGCCTGGCCAGGCCCCATGTGAGCCCCCAGGATGAAGAGGGTACAGGCCCAAGTCTGGAGCCCCCAAAGAAGTCTCCCACCTTAGCAGCCCCTGCAGAAAGTGTGTGTGTGTTGCCTCCCCAGCTGTGGGGGCCCTTGACCCAGACTCTGGGGGTCCTGGCTGGCTTGGTGGTGGTCCCTGTGGCTCTGAACAGTGGTATGTCCCTCCTGGTGCTTGCGCTGTGCCTCTCTCTGGCCTGGTTCTCGTAGAGGTTGCTTGTGTGGGGTGCAGCTGTAACAGACTCCGTCCCCCTGTGGTGTGGGGAGAGGCCGTTCCTGCACCGCACCCAGGGAGTTCAGATAGGATGTGTGGCCTGTATAGTGAGGGGTCTTTTGCTTCTGAGAATGCCCAGCTGGAGAGAGACCTTCCCGTCCCTGAGGACTTGTCGGCACAGGGCTCCCCGTGGTGATGCCGGTGGAGGGGAACAGGGCATGGTGGACGGTGTGACATAACTTTCAGAGAGGAACTGGGCATGTCCTCCCTTCCTCCCCCCCCCAAGCCTGTATTTATTTTTGTATAATTCTCTGGACGAGGGCGAGTGGTCGTGAGCTGGTCTTGGGGCACAATTACCCAGAGATATATTTATTAACAGCCAACCTGTGCAACCTGCTGGAGCTTTATTTTTAATTTAATTTATATAGAGTACCTATTATTATATGCCACAATAGAGCTCTATGAGAAATGATGTGTCTTGCTGTACAGTGTTCTCCCATGTGGGCCCAAGTGTGTGGGGTGGTCCTGTTCTGTGGGAGGAGCGGGTGGGGAGCTGGCCGTGGGACACAGCCATGCCCGCTGCCACAGCTTCAGTATGTGTCACCTCACCTTATGGTCCTGCCCTGTGTGGTCTGGTGGTCTTTGGAGGGGCGGGTCCTTTGGTCTTTTCTATATTCTGCCAGGGAGGGAGGAAGAATGATTGCCATGTGAGGGTTTGGTGTTGAACACATGGCTGCGGCGGTGGATGTGGTCAGCTGTAGATGTGGAAATACTGGCTGCGAATAAGCCACAAGGTTTTGAGGTTCCTGGAAAAAAAAAAAGAAGCCTTTGACACCAGGAAGGAGACCCTTCTGTCTCCAAGTTTGGGAAGGTCTCAGAAGGGACAGAGGAGTTAATGTGTTGTGAAGAATTCATACCCAAGTTGCTGTCCACAGACTTTGCCTTTCTAACTCAAAACAGGAAACCTAGAAGCTTTGAAAGAAAGGATAGATATATTTACTGCATGCAAATAAAAATCTCTGCATTAGCACAACAAAACACCATATATTTATTTACTTGCCTTCGCAGCAAAACTTTACACCAACTTTCTTTCATTCTTCTCCAGGGCTCCCCTGCTTTTCTGAAACAGCCCCAATCAGATTGTTTGCCCAGCCACTTCAGCAAAAATCCCTGATGATATTTGATCGGTCCCTCAACAGCCACATCCCAGATTTCATCTTCTTTGACCTATTGGCAACATTTGACACAGCTGGTCATCTCTCATCACCTTGAAATCTCTCTTTACTTGGTTTCTGGGACACCACACTTGCCTGGTTTTCCTCTTTCCTCATTGGCCACTCTTCTAGAACAGGGCCTGGCACCTAGTAAGTCCTCAATAAATGCCTACTGATTGAAATAAACGAGGGAACAAATAAACGGATGTGGGAAAATAGAGACATGGTTAGAGAGCTTAGCTGGGGATTCAGTGGTGACAAGCTCAGTTCAGTTCCACAAATGTGGACTGACCACCTCTTCTCTGTTCTGAGCACACAGAGGAAGGATCTCACAGTCTAGTGGGAGAGACAGACACAGAGAAAGGATTTTAGTACAGTGTGGTTAGCTCATGAGCAGTGATGGGGGCCTCAGGACAGATGCTCAGCTCAGTGTGGGGACTCTGGAAACCTTTTGGGAGGACACAGTGCCTGAACTGAGTTAAAAAATGAGAAGGAATCCAGCAGGTAGTAGAGAGGAAGAGAGGGCAGTCCAGTCAGAAGGAATAGTATTGCAGAGGTTTGGAAGTGGAAAACAGGTACTGAAAACAAATTCAGCACCCACTCATTTCATCTGTCTCTCAATGAGGATATTCTCACTTGGTCAGATATCAAAAGTCCAAACAAGTGTCCGTGGTCTTCCACTGGTGTGATTATTTGCTCAATGTCCAAAAAGTCAACTTTCTTCCAACTGGATTGAAAAGTTAGATACAATGGACAAAGTACTGAAATTACTACAGACATGTAAGTTGCCAAAACTGTCTCAAAGAAAAAAAAAAAAGAAAGGAAAAGTTGAGCAGTCCTATGGCCATTAAAGTAACAGAGCCTATAGCTCGAAGTCTTCCCACACGGAAACTCTGGGTCCAGGTGGCTTCACTGGTGAAACACTCAAGGAACAAATAATTCTGATTTTACAAAAGTAATTCCAGAGTGCCATAAAAGGGAGCATCTAATTCATTTTATGGGGCTGATAGAACCTTGATCCTAAAACTTGATGAGTGAAAAAAGAATATTACAGATCTCAAGAAAATATACAAATACCTTAAATTAAACAGCTGCCTGTCTTGGTCTGCTTAGGCAGCCATAACAAAAGAGTGTAGACTAGGTGGCTTGAAAACAACAAACATTTATTTCTCATAGCACCGGAGGCTGGGAAGTTGAAGATCAGAGCACCTGAAGATTTGGAGTCTGGTGGGGACCAACGTCCTGGTTCATAGATGGCTCTCTCCTTGTGGTGTCTTCACATAGTGAAGGGGCAATGTTACTCTTGGGTTTTTTTAAAGATTTTATGTATTTATTTGAGAGAGAAAGAGCATGAGAGGGGAGAAGGTCAGAGGAAGAAGCAGACTCCCCACAGAGCTGGGAGCCCAGTGCAGTGCTCGATCCCAGGACTCCAGGATAATGACCTGAGGCAAAGGCAGTGGCTTAACCAACTGAGCCACCCAGGGGCCCACTCTTTGGGATTTCTTATAAAGTTACTCATCCCATTCATGAAGGCTCCACCCTCATGACTTAATCACCCATAAAGGCCCCCACCTCCTAATACCATCACATTGGGGATTATGTTTCAACATACAGCTTGTGAGGGGACACAATCATTCAGTCTCTAGCACTGCCTACATTCAATACATTAAAAAAGTGTAATATGACCAAGTTGGATTTATTCTAAAACTGGAACATTTTTTAAAAAAGATTTTATTTATTTATTAGAGAGAGCCAGCACAGGCAGACAGAGTGGCAGGCAGAGGCAGAGGGAGAAGCAGGCTCCCTGCCAAGCAAGGAGCCCGATGTGGGACTCCATCCCAGGACGCCGGGATCATGACCTGAGCCGAAGGCAGCTGCTTAACCAACCGAGCCACCCAGGCATCCCTAAAACTGGAACATTTTTATTTAACATTTAACATTTGAGCTCAGTCAACAAAAGGTGCTTCATTAACATATTAAAGGAAAAACCACAATAATATCAATAGCTGTAGAGAAAGCATTGGATTAAATTTAACATCTATTCATAATTTTATTTTTTGAAAGATCTTATTTATTTGAGAGGGGGTGGAGGAGCAGAAGGAGAAGGAGTGCTGCGTGCAGAGCTCGTCGTGGAGCCCAGTCTCACAACCCTGAGATCATGACCTGAGCCAAAATCAAGAGTTGGATGCTTAACTCACTGAGCCACCCAGGTGCCCCTCTATTCTCGACTCTAAAAACCTTAGCAAGGGACAGCTGGGTGGTTCAGTTGGTTGAGCATCTGATTCTTAATCTCTGTTCAGTTCTTGGATCTCATTGTAAGTGCAAGCCTCACATTGGGCTCCACACTGGGTGTGGAGCCTACCTAAAACAAAAACAAAAACAAAAACAAACAAGCAATAAAAACCTTAGGAATTCAGTTGAATACATTTTCTTAACATAAAAGATATTTATCTACAAGGATTTACAGTAAACTACATACTTCAAATGAAATTTTAAGAGCTCTGACCTTTGGAACAGTGTCAAGGATGTCTGCTACCACCATTTCTACTCAGCATTGTACTGGAGGTCCTAGCAAGAACAGTAGTAAGGCAAGGAAAGGCAAGGAAAAGAAATTAAAAATATTCAAAGATTGGAAATGAAGAACAGAATTGTCATTATTTATAGATGATACCATTGTGTATATGGAAAATCCAAAATAGTCCATGGACAAATTATTAGAATTATTAAGAATTTAAGAAGATTTTTGATACAAAAATCCATATTCAAAAATCAATTGTTTTTATTTATTTATAAAGATTTTATTTATTTATTAGAGAGAGAGATCACAAGTAGGCAGAGCAGCAAGCAGAGAGAGGGGGGGAAGCAGGCTTCCTGCTGAGCAGAGAGCCTGATTCGGGGCTCGATCCCAGGACCCTGAGACTGTGACCTGAGCCGAAGGCAGAGGCTTAACCCACTGAGCCACCGAGACACACTCAATTGCTTTTATATCCTAACAACAGACAGAAAATTTTAATAAAGATACCATTTATGAACTACTTAGAAATTAACAAAAGAGGGCAAGATCTTTCTTTTTTTAAAAGATTTTATTTTGGGGGCACCTGGGTGGTACCCCAGGATCCCATGGTCTTGGGGTCAAGCCCCACATTGGGCTCCCTGCTCAGGAGGGGGGTCTGCTTCTCCCTCTCTTGCTCCCCACGCTTATGCACTCTCTCTCTCTCATCAGATAAACTTTAAAAAAGATTTTAAGTAACCTGCACACCCAATGTGGGATTTGAACTCATAACCCTAAGATCAAGAGTTATATATTCAACCAACTCAGCCAGCCAGGCACCCCAAGAAGGCAAGCTCTTTTAGTAAAAAATAGTATAAAGCCTTATTGAAAGATATTTTATTTTTTTTTAAGATTTTATTTATCCATTTGACAGATCACAAGCAGGCAGAGAGGCAGGCAGAGAGGGGGGCAGGGAAGCAGTCTCCCTGCCGAGCAGAGGCTTAACCCACTGAACCATCCAGGCACCCCTGAAAGATATTTTAAAGATTAATTAAATAGATATACATGTTTTTGGATGAAAGTCAATGTCACAAAGCTGTCAGTTCCCTCTGAACTGTTTTGTAGGTTCAGTGTAAATCCAGTCACGATTTTAATAGATTTGTGTGTCTGCATATCATAGCAAGTTAGTTCTTAAATTTATGTGTAAGTGCCAACTAGCCAGAACACCCATACTTAATTTAAGGTATAGCGGTTAAGATGGTGTGATATTGCTGCAAAGGTAGACAAATAAACCAATGAAAGACCAGTGGTCACAGAAAAAGACCCACTTAAATGTAGACTCAGAATAGGTAGCCAGTGAGTTGTTGTGATACCAGTGGGAAATGGCTGGACTTCCAATAAATGGAATAATCTGTTATCCATATTGAAAAAAAATGAAATTGGATCCTTACAACACAAAAATAACTCTAGACATATTCAAAACCTAAATGTGAAAAACAAAACCAAAGAGCTTTAAGAATTTAATATAGAGGGCGCCTGGGTGGCTCAGTGGGTTAAAACCTCTGCCTTCCGCTCAGGTCATGATCCCAGGGTCCTGGGATCGAGCCCCGCATCGGGCTCTCTGCTCAGCGGAGAGCCTGCTTCCCCCTCTCTCTGTCTCTGCCTGCCTCTCTGCCTACTTGTGATCTCTGTCTGTCAAATAAACAAATAAAATCTTTTAAAAAAAGAATTTAATATAGAAAAATACCTTCATATACTCATGGTAGAAAAGTTTTTCTTAAACAAGACGCAAAATGCTAACCACAAATGATGATTATAAAACATTCAATTATATTAAAATTAAGAATGTCTGTTGATCAAGAAATACCATGGGGGTGCCTGGATGGTTCAGTGGGTTAAAGCCGCTGCTTTCGGCTCAGGTCATGATCCCAGCGTCCTGGGATCCAGTCCACATCGGGCTTGGCAGGGAGCCTGCTTCCCCCCTCTCTGCCTGCCTCTTTGCCTACTTGTGATCTCTGTCTCTCAAATAAATAAATAAAATCTTTAAAAAAAAAGAAACACCATAGAGTGAAAACAACAATTGGGATGCAAATTGAGAGAAAATAATTCAAACACAATTAACTGATGAAAAGCTCAAACCTAGAATATATTAGAAATTACAAATAGGTGGCACCTGGGTGGCTCAGTGGGTTAAAGCCTCTGCCTTCCGCTCAGGTCATGATCCCAGGGTCCTGGGATCGAGCCCCACATCGGGCTCTCTGCTCATCGGGGAGCCTGCTTCCCTTCCTCTCTCTGCCTGCCTCTCTGCCTACTTGTGATCTCTGGCTGTCAAATAAATAAATAAAATCTTTTAAAAAAAGAAATTACAAATAGAAAAACCAGCTGTGCCAAGAAGTGTGTAAATAAATTATATAGTCACAGAATGGAATATTGTGGAATGAGAATGAAAGATCTACCACTATATGGAATAGCCTGGATGAATTGCACAGACATGATGTTGAGCAAAAGAAGCCAAACAGAAAAACAGGCAAAATGAATCCATTACCAGTGGTAAAATTATAAAGGAAAGTGAGAGAATGATTATCACCAAGTCCATAATAAGTTTACTTCTGGAAGAGGGGAGGAGGGATATAATTGGGAAGGGACTCCAGGAGACTTCTGGAATGGCAATACTAGTCTACAGCTTGACCTGTGTGGTTGTTCATGGATGTGCAATTCATTAATATTCATTGAAATGTACATTTCTCGGGCAAAAAAAAAAGATCACAACTAAAACAAAATGAAGTGAGTCGTGGGAGTGATGTGACTCTTTGGGACTCCTCTACACCAGCTCTGAGCAACCCGTTTCCTTGTCTAGACCATGAAGTGTAGGTGAACTACTTCCTTCTGAACCTCCCTTGGGGTCAAGGTCTTCCCTTCATTCCTGGAGGTTACTGAAGTTCCCTCAGCTCTGTGTAAGTCATGTTTTGGGGACTTGTTTATTCTGTGTCAGCCCTTGATCAGAGACACTCACCTCTTGGGGGATGGAGAGAATCTGTCCATTTTGTCCTCAGCTGTCAGAGTTCATCTCCCCTTTGACCTCATTCGTACGTGGTTTTGTCTTACTTTATTTATTTATTTAGAGAGGGAGAGAGAGAATATTTGTTTGTTTGTTTGTTTGTTTAGAGAAGGAGAGAGAGAGAGAGTATCCCAAGCAGTCCCCACGCCCAGCACAGAGCCTGATGTGGTGCTTGATCTCACAATCTTGAGATCATGACCTGAGCTGAAATCACGAGTTGGACACTTAACCAACTGAGCCACCCAGGTGCCCCATCTATGGTTTTAGAGCCCAGAAGAGTTCGTTTAAAAGCTAGGACTCTGGGCGCCTGGGTGGCTCAGTGAGTTAAGCCTCTGCCTTCACCTCAGGTCGTGATCTCAGGGTCTTGGGATCGAGTCCTGCATCGGGCTCTCTGCTCGGCGGGGAGCCTGCTTCCTCCTCTCTCTCTCTCTTTCTCTCTCTGTGCCTACTTGTGATCTCTCTCTATCAAATAAATAAATAAAATCTTTTAAAAAAAGCTAGGACCCCAAGTCCTGGTTGTGTGACCTTTGGGTCAGTCATCTCTCCCCTCCCAGCCTCAGTTTCCCATTCTTAAAAAGGGGCTAATGCCAACTGAGCTTTGGAGAAAATGTGTAATGGCATCATTCATGAACACATTTGATTAATCTAACAATTCAGGCAGTATGGAAGGGCAGGTGAGAGGAAGGGTTCTGGAGTGGTACAGTCCAGGACTAAATTGCCACTAAGTCACACCATAGGCAAGTTATTCAAGCCCTTTGTCTGTCATCAAGGGGAATAACTTTCCCTCTGCATGGGGTTACGGTAAAGGTTAAATGAGATAACACATCAATTACCTAGGGCAGTGCCTAGCACAGAACAAGTAAACTTCAGCTGTTATCAACCCCCACCCCATGAACTCTTGCAATCACTGTCACCCACGACACGTCCTTCCCACCCTCAGATGTGTGTATCGTTATAGTGGTGGATACTGTGAAGGGCAGAGGCCTCCTTGTGCCCCTGACCCTGTCCCTGCCTGCCCCCTTGAGAGGCACTGGATCCCCACACACCCTCCCCAGGGGACCCACACACTCCTCAGTCTCCCCCTGTTTTTCAGGTTAACCAAGGGGATGGGGCCACCACCTCATCAGTGGGGCATCATCTTGTAGGGGCCACAGGACGGGGTATTTCTGGCAGAAATGTAGATCCAAGAGAGAGGAAGGAAGGAAGTGGGGAGCACTTGTGTTTCATCCTATTAATGATGTAACAAATCTGCAACAAACTTGGTGGCTGAACACAACACAAATATACTATCTTATAGTTGTGGAGGTCAGGAGTCTCACAGGGTGTCCGTGGGGGCTATGTTCCGTCTGGAGGCTCTAGAGGAGAATCCATTCCCTTGCCTTTTCCAGCTTCTAGAGGCTGACTGCAGTCATTGGCTCATGGCTCCTTCCTCCATCTTCAAAGCCAGCAATGGCCAGTTGAGTCTTTCTCACGTCAAACCACCCTGACTCTCTCTCTCCTACCTCCTTCTTTCACTCAAAGTCAGATAATCCAGGATAATCCTCCCCATCACAAGTCCCTTTTGCCATGTTAGGTGACAGATTCCATCCTACTGCTTAGGGTGTGGCTATCTTTGGGAGGCCATATTCTGCCTAGCACTCCCTCCCTCCGGAGGCCTCCGTGGTCACTGCCAGTGTCCCCACCCTGAGGCAATGGATGTGGACAGATGGGGCTTCTCCTTCAAGGGAGCAAGTTGCCCATCCTGTAGGGAGAAGGGCCTGTCACCAGATAATTAAGATCGAATGATTCTTGTAATAAGAACACTATCAGCATTTATCCCCCAGTTACTCTGTGCCAGACCCTGGGCTGATTACTTTACATGAATCATGCTTTTCTCACACAGACACCATGATGTAAATTCTATTTTTATCACAAGTTTACAGATGAGCAAACAGGCCCTAAGTGCCTTCTGTGTTCTTGTCAGCCCTGGGCACAGTCCTTTGTTGGGGCCTCCGTGATCTTCCTCTGTCTCCTTCGCCCTTTAACTGAGCCCGTTATCTTGATCTCACAGGGGCCTCTGCTATCTGTCCTCGGGTCTCAGCCCTCAGCCCAGCTGTCACCTGACCACAAACTACAACCCCTCCATTTCTCATTCCGGACGTCCAGGTTCCAGGGAAGTCCAGGTTTAAACCTGAGCTTGCTGCTAAGTCAAAGTGGCCTTTTCCTTTCATTCCCAGCAGCGTGGCTGAAGCTGTGGTCCCAGGGTGAGGTATTAGTGTCCACACGCCCGCCCTTGGCCTTGGACCGTCCATATTCTAACCTTTACCAGCAGGGGGCGACTCATCTCCAAGACCAGGAAGGCCTCAGGGAAAAAGACGAGGAGGGACTGAGACTTAAACTTTCAACACCTGAGACGGTCACAGGCCTCTGGGCACATGAGCCCTAGACCTGGGTGTCCCTGGGAGCCTCCCTCTCTGTGTGGACAGCTGGGGGCAGCCTAGGGCCAGCTCTGCCTCTTCTTCCTGGAGGACCCTGATCCTAGTCACTGCAGATGGCTTTCCTCTTCCTCCTGCTCTCTTCTTCCTCCTACCAGAAGCTCATTTCTGTGGTTAAAGGGAAGTTCTCACATTTGTAATCTTTTTCTCAATGAACCATTTCATTTTCGTTTTTTCCCCACATGATGGACTGGTTCTGTTGCCTCGCCCACAGGGCAGGTTGGGCTACAGCTTTGCCTGTCCTGGTGGCCATAGCCCAGGATCCTGAAGGCTCTGGAGCATCCCCAGCAAAGCCTGGGTTTAGGAAAAGGCCTCTGGGCTGGGAGAGACACAGGCCTCCCAACGCAGGGGATGCTCATGAATGGAGGGGGCTCTGAAATGATGAGAAAGCAGATTTGGCCCAAGAGGAGGAGGAGTAGGGTCAAAGTTGCTGGGGGTGACCTGACTTGGGTCTCCCCAGGCACAGCCAGGGGCTGTCTCCCTCGAATTGTTCAAGGCCGTCAGGCAGGTGGGAAGCTCTGAAATCAGAACCATGGGCCAAGGTCCAGTTGAGGTCCTCTCTGGCCACTTATGTCCTTCCTGTTTATCCTCTCCTCTGCCCATGGGGATACCAAGATGAGCTCAGGGAGCTCCCTGCCTGCTTGGTTCCTATGACCCATCTGCACTCATTAGAGTCATGTGTCATCTTCACAACAGATACCCATTAACACTAGTGTAACTTGAGCAAACAGTGGCTCACATGGTCTGACATGGTTCTGATGATGGGTCATTATTTACTACAGCCAGACTTTATTCAGTCACTCTTCCACTGAATGGATAGGTAGTATATGATTTAGGTTCTTGTCATCTCATACTAGCTGTGGTGAGCATTCCGGGACATACAATAATGGTCGTGTAGTAATTCTATCTGTAGTAGCTAACTGCTGGAAACAACCCAATTATACACTAATAGGAAACCCTGGGGGGCGCGTGGGTGGCTCAGTCGGTTAAGTGTCTGCCTTTGGCTCAGGTCATGATCCCAGGGTCCTGGGATCAAGCCCTGCATTGGGCTCCCTGCTCGGCAAAAAGCCTGCTTCTCCCTCTCCCACTCTCCCTGCTTGTGTTCCCTCTCTCGCTGTTTCTCTCTGTCAAATAAATAAATAACATCTTTAAAAAATAATTAAAAAAAATAAAATACATCCCAAAATATAAAAAATGTAAAAATTGGCTTTAGGGATTCTGTGGGTTTTTCTTCCAAAGATTTTATTTATTTAATTGACATAGAGAGACACAGCAAGAGGGGGAACACAAGCAGGGAGAGTGGGAGCGGGACACAGGACCCCAGGATCATGACCTGAGCTGAAGGCAGAGGACCTTAACGACTTAGACGATTAACAACTGAGCCACCCAGGCACCCCTGGGGGTTCTGTGAGTTTTAACACATGAATACATTCCTGTAAGCACCGCCACATTCAGGATATATGGCTGTTCCATCCCTTTATAGAGCTCCCTTGTGCTGCCCCTTCATAGTCACACCTTCACGCAAATATGGCCAATTGATAGTTCACAAAAGGTGTCTCTCCCCATGTGTACCACACTATCTTGATTGTTGTAGCTTTATAGTAAGTCAAAATCCAGGTCAGCCCTCCAATTTCATTCTTCCTTTTCAAAATTACTTTGACAATTCTAGTCCCTTCATTTTTCCACATATATTTTATTTATTTATTATTTATTTACTTGATAGAGATCACAAGGAGGCAGAGAGGCAGGCGGGGGTGGGGGAAAAGCAGGCTCCCTGCTGAGCAGGGAGCCCGATGTGGGGCTCAATCCCAGTACCCTGGGATCATGACCTGAGCTGAAGGCAGATGCTTAAACCACTGAGCCACCCAGGCACCCCTCCACATACATTTTAGAACTGAGTAGTCTGTCTCCACAAAAAAATTTCTGCTGGAATCTTGATTGGAATTGCATTAAATGTACAAGTCAATTTGGGGGAACAGTTAACATCTTAACTATACTGAATCCATCAACCTGCATACACAGTATGTCTCTTCATTATTTAGGTCTTTCATTTCTTTCATCAGCTTTTTGTAGTTTACAACATCCACAGGTCCTGTACGTTTTTGTTAGATGTTTTGGGGAGCTACTGTAAAATAGTATTGCGTGTATGTGTTTTTTAAAATTTCTGTTTTCAGGGTGCCTGGGTGGCTCTGTCAGTTGAGCATCTGCCTTGGGCTCAGGTCATGATCCTGGGGCCCTGAGATTGAGCCCTGCATCAGGTTCCCTGTTCAGTGGGAAGTCTGCTTCTCCCTCCCCCTGTTTGTGTGTGTACTCTCGATCTCCCTCTCTCTCCCTTTAAATAAATACAATCTTAAAAAAATGTTTTTCAGTTTTTACTGTTCATTGCTAGTATACAGAAATACTCTTGATTTTTGTGTGTGGGATTTGTATTCGGCAATGTTGCCAAACTCATATATTAGCTCCAGTACTTTTAAAAACAAATTTATTTTAAAGATTTTATTTATTTATTCGAGAGAGAGTGAGTGAGCAAGGATAGAGGCAAAGGAGGAGAGAAAGAGAGAATCTCAAGTAGACTCCACACTGACACAGAGCCTGATGTGGGGCTCAATCTCACAACCCAGAGATCATGACCTGAGTCCAAAATCAAGAGTCAGAGGCTGGACTGACTGAGCCACCCATGCACCCCAGCTCTAGCAATTTTAATGTAAATTCCATGGGATTTTCTATGCAGATAATCATGTCATCTGAGAATGGGAGTCGTTTTATTTCTTCCTTCCCAATCTGTAAACCATTTACAACTTTTTCCTTGCATTTCTGAACTGGCTAGGATTTCCAAAATAATGGTAAATAACCAGGGTAAGAGCAGACATTCTTCTTCCTTTCTGATCTTAGGGGAAAAACTTGAGTATCATGAGCTGCCCTGGTAGACAATGGTAGACAAAACTGCCTATATGTTATCACAATTCATTGCTGGAGGGATGAATGGCATGACTCCACTGGGAAAGGACTTTTAGAAGCTTGTGTGGCTTTCCTCTGGACTTCACCCCATGCACTTTCCCCCTTTGCTGAATTTACTTAGTATCCTTAAGTCATAATAAATATTAGCCTTGGGTACCACTATATGCTGAATTCTGTGTATCCTCTTTGCAAAGAATTGAACCTGGGATGGTCTTGGCAACCCCAACACAAGTGTATACACATTATAGATTATTGTGTATTCTTGGCGAACTTTTATCAGTTTGTTATATCTCTCTTTACCCTGGTAATGTTCTTGGTTCTGTAGTTTATTTTGTCATCTATTAATAGAGTACTTGAGCTTTTTTTTTAAGATTTTATTTGTTTATTTGACAGAGAGAGACAGCGAGAAAAGGAACACAAGCAGGGGGAGTGGGAGAGGGAGAAGCAGGCTTCCCACCAAGCAGGGAGCCTTGTGCAGAGCTTGATCCCAGGACCCTGAGCTTAACGACTGAGCCACCCAGGCACCACTCGAGCTTTTTCTTTTTAAATTAGTGTTTATCTGGCATATCTTTTTTCATTCTTTATTTTAACCTAGCTAAATCATTATATTTGAAGTGAGTTTACTGTACACAGCATATAGTTGGGTCACGTTGCCTTTTTTTTTTTAAAGGTTATTTATTTATTTATTTGACAGACGGAGATCACAAGTAGACAGAGAGGCAGGCAGAGAGAGAGGAAGGGAAGCAGGCTCCCTGCCGAGCAGAGGCCTTAACCCACTGAGCCACCCAGGTGCCCACGTTGCCTTTTTTATAAGAAAAAAAATCCATCTTTGAGGCACCTGGGTGGTTCAGTTGGTTAAACCTCTGCCTTCGGCTCAGGTCATGATCCCAGGGTCCTGGGATTGAGCCCCATGTCCAGCTCCCTGCTTAATGGGGAGCCTGCTTCTGTCCCTCCCCTGTTTGTGCTCTTGCTCTGTCTCTTCCAATAAATAAATAAAATATTTTTTAAAAAAGAAAAAAAAATCCAGCCTTAAAATCTTTGACTTTGATCATTTACATTTATTTTATTTTTTAAAAGATTTATTTTATATAATGAGAGAGAGTGTGTGCACACGTGCAAGTTTAAGGGGGTGGAGCATAGGGAGAGGGAGAGAGGGTTTTAAGCAGACTTCACTGAGTGTAGAGCCTCCCTTTGGGCTCAATCTCACCACCCTGAGATTTCAACTTGAGCCAAAACCAAGAGTTGGATGTCCAACCGACTGAGCCACCCAGGAACCCCGATCATTTACACTTAATGTTATTACTAGTATGTTTGGATTTATTCCATTGTGTACCATATGAATTTATACCATTGTGCACAAAGTGTACATTTTATCATTTGTTTTCTGTTTCTTCCCTGTTTTTGTCTCTCTGCTTTTTGCTTTCCTTTGGGTTATTTGTATGTGTGTTTTTTTTAAAGATTTTATTTATTCATTTGACAGAGAGAGAGACAACAAGAGAGGGAATACAAACAGGGGGAGTGGGAGAGGGAGAAGCAGGCTCCCAGCTGAGGAGAGAGCCCGGTGCGGGGCTCGATCCCAGGACTCTGGGATCATGACCTGAGCTGAAGGCAGAGGCTTAATGACTGAACCACCCAGGCACCCCTCCTTTGGGTTATTTGAACATTGTTTAGCATTCTGCTTGAATTTATCTACTGTGTTTTTGACTGTATCTCTTTGTATACTTTTAAAAGTGATTTGTCTAAGAGTTAAAATATACATACCTAACTCTTCCTAGACTACTAAAAAATCAATATTTTTACCATTTCACATGGAATGTGGAAATCTTATCACCATACAGGTCCTGTTAGTCTCCCTCCTTTATGTTCCTTTTTAACAATATTTTTAATTTTAAAGATTTTTATTTATTTATTTGACAGACAGAGATCACAAGTAGGCAGAGAGGCAGGCAGAGAGAGGGGGGGAAGCAGGCTCCCCGCTGAGCAGAGAGCCCAATGCGGGGCTCGATCCCAGGACCCTGGGATCATGACCCGAGCCGAAGGCAGAAGCTTTAACCCACTGAGCCACCCAGGTGTCCCCTCCTCCTTTATCTTCTGGTTATCTTAAATATTACATAATTTTTCTTTAAGTTTATTTATTTATTTACTTACTTACTTAAGTTGTCTCTACACCCAAAATAGGGTTCAAACTCATGACCCTGAAATGAAGAGTCACATGCTCTACTGACTAAGCCAGTCAGGCACCCCTGGCCTCCATGATTTCTGAAGAGAATTCTGCAGTCATTTGCATCATTGTTCCCCTACAAATAACGCATCCTTTTCCTCCAGTTGCTTTCAAGAAATTTTTTTTTTCTTTGTGGATTTCTGACTTTGATTACCATGCATCCAGGCATGGGTTGTTTGGGTCTAACTTGTTTGGTGTTTGCCGAACCTCTTGGATTGTAGATTTAGGTCTTTTGCCAAATTTGCAAAGTCTCCAACAATTATTACTTTAAAAATATTTTAGGGACGCCTGGGTGGCTCAGTTAGTTAAGTGTCCAACTCTTGATTTAGGCTCAGGTCATGATCTCAGGGTCATAAGATCAAGCCCCACGTTGGGCTCTGTGCTCAGTGGGGAGTCTGCTTGAGACTCCCTCTCCCTCTGCTCCTCCCTCTGCTCTCTATCTAAAATAAATAAATCTTGGGACGCCTGGGTGGCTCAGTGGGTTAAGCGTCTGCCTTCAGCTCAGGTCATGATCCCAGGGTTCTGGGATAGAGTCCCACATCCGGCTCCTTGCTCAGCAGGGAGCCTGCTTCTCTCTCTGCCTCTGCCTGCCACAATGCCTGCTTGTGCGCACTCTCCCTCTCTCTCTGACAAATAAACAAATAAATAAAATCTTTAAGAAAATAAATCTTTAAGAAAAAGTAATATGGCAATTCCAAATTGTTTAATGGTTCTAGAACCCTAGGTGTGAAAGTATTCAATTGAAAGTATTTATTTGCACTTATTCTGACTTAGGGGAGAAAAGTTCTCCCTATGGGTGCAAACCTAAAGTCATGTATGCCTCCCGGAGGCCCCTGCTTAAAGGGGTCATGAAAGCAAAGTAGTAAGTACTGAGAGAGCCCACTGAATTAGCTAAGGGCATTTGGGAAGATATGGGGCAGGTATAAACATGAAGCAATAGCTACTGAACTTTTTGCAAAACAGCAAAACCTCAGAGACATTTTAAAACGGTATTGTTGGG
Organism: Taxidea taxus jeffersonii; assembly: GCA_003697995.1. Taxonomy (NCBI): domain Eukaryota; kingdom Metazoa; phylum Chordata; class Mammalia; order Carnivora; family Mustelidae; genus Taxidea; species Taxidea taxus. The sequence continues at coordinate 58,052 of ML100249.1, forward strand.
GTGCCTGGGTGGCTCAGTCCGTTAAGCGTTTACTTTTGGCTCAGGTCATGATCCTGGGGTCCTGGGATCGAGCCCTGTGTCCGGCTCCCTATTCAGTGGGGAGTCTGCTTCTCCCTCTCCCTCTGCCTGCGGCTCTGCCTGCTTGTGCATGTACTCTCTCTTTCCTTCTCTCTCTTTCTCTCTCACAAATACATAAATGAAATCTCCAAAAAAATGGAGCTGCCGTTATTTAAAAAAGGACACTATGAAAAAATTGCTCCAAATGATTATATTTGATTTTATGTATGTATATATGTTTTTCCCATCCAAGTACTAACCAGGCCCGACCCTGCTTAGCTTCCGAGATCAGACGAGATCGGGCGGTTCAGGGTGGTATGGCCGTAGACTGTATATATGTATTTCAAAACACGGTTACTTTATTTTATTTTTAAAGATTTGATTTATTTATTTGATAGAGATCACCAGCAGGGGGAGTGGCAGAGGGAGAAGCAGACTCCTTACTTCGTAGGGAGCCCGACATGGGGCTCGATTCCAGGACCCCAGAATCATGACCTGAGGCGAAAGGCAGACGCTTAACCCACTGAGCCACCCAGGCACCCAGCATGGTTATTTTAAAAAGAAGCAATTAGGCCTTGACAATATTGAAGTGGGTTCAAGGAGGCAAGGGCCAAGCGTATTGGACATCCTGTGACTATCTCAAAGGGTGAATGAAAGTCTGTGAGTTCCAAGGGGGGTTGATCTGAGATTTACAAGGACCAGTGGCAATGCTTTCACCCAAGGTATTTGGAAAGTGTCTACAAATTTTGCCAACTGAGTCTTAAGAGTGCCTTTAGTGCATTCAACTAACCCTGAGGATTGAGGAGGTTATGCACCATGAATGTGTAAAACCAGCCAAGCAGCACAGACTCATTGAAACACCTGACTGGTAAAATGGGTTCTCCCATCACTAAGAAGTTCAAGAAGAGTTCCCCAGGTTGGGCTAATCTTTTCTTTTCTTTTTTTTAAAAGATTTTATTTATTTATTTATTTGACACAGAGAGATCACAAGTAGGCAGAGAGGGAGGCAGAGAGAGAGGGGGAAGCAGGCTCCCTGAGCAGGGAGCCTGATGCGGGGCTCAACCCCAGGCCCCTGAGATCATGACCTGAGCTGAAGGCAGAGGCTTAACCTACTGAGCCACCCAGGCACCCCAGGACTAACCTTTTCTAACAAAATTTTAACCATAGCAGGAGCATCGGCCTGTCTATAAGGGAAAGCTTTGGGGGGCACCTGTGTGGCTCCGTCATTAACCATCTGCCTTTGGCTCAGGTCATGATCCCTGAGTCCTGGGATGGAGCCCTGCGTCAGGCTCCCTGCTCAGCAGGGAGCCTACTTCTCCCTTTCTCACTCTCCTTGCTTGTGTTCCCTCTCGCTGTCTCTCCCTCCCCGTCAAATAAATAAATAAAATCTTTTAAAAAGTGGCACATATCTAAATAATAATTTGGGGCACCTGGGTTGCTCAGTTGTTAAGCGTCTGCATTCAGCTCAGGTCATGATCCCAAGGTCCTGGGATTGAGCCCTGCATGGGACTCCCTGCTCGGCAGGAAGCCTGCTTCTCCCTCTCCCACTCCCCCTGCTTGTGTTCCCTCTCTTGCTGTGTCTCTCTCTGTCAAATAAATAAAATCTTTAAAAAAAAAAAAAAAGGATTTGGCCCAGTGAGAAAACCTAAAACCATGACTTAAAAAAATTGATATCCGCAGGACAGGGGAAACAGCATGAAATCCATTTGTGTGAATGGGTTTCCCAGGATTGTACTTTGGGCAGGTGGGACAAGTGGGGTAGGCACTTTTTTAAACTTTTAATCTTTTTATTTTAATTATTAATTTATTTTTGGGAGGGAGAGAGGGTGGGTAGGGGCAGAGGGAGAGACGAGAGGGAGAATCTTAAGCAGGTTCCATGCCCAGTGCAGAACCCCCATGTGGGGCTTAAATCTCGGGAACCTGAAGTCACAGTCAGCCAAAATCAATAGTCGGACGCTTAACCAACTGAGCTACCCAGCTGCCCCACTTTTTGAAAACTTCTTAATTCCAGTATAGTTAACATACAATGTTATATTAGTTTCAGGCATACAATATAATGATTTTATACTTCTATACCACACCTGGTCCTCATCATGAGCAAGGAGGAACAAGTGTCCTCCTTAATCCCCACCACCTATTTCACCCACCCACCCCCTCTGGCAGAAGTAGGCATTTTTTGTGGCCTTATTAATATTTCCCCACCAATATTGATTCACGAACACTACCATTTTGTCAGTAGACTAATGATTTAATGCCTCTAAAGCAAAGGAAATTGCAGAATTTCTGGTAGGGCGAGATTATTATTTGGTCCAAACCAGAGTTCTCTTTTTATTTGGAACCCACAATTATTAGATTTCCAATATTGTTTTTCCCTCTCTGGGACCAGTTGTTGGGTATCTCTTGTCAACTTTTCCAAATTATCATTTGGGAGAACATCCCTTTGAAATAGGACAGAGATTTGGCTATTGGTTTCCTGGAGGGCAGCATTTTTGGTGGAAGTATCAGCGAGCTAGTTTCCTTTGGTCTCCAAGGAGCTGGACTCCAAGGAGTCTGGAATGCCCAGGAACATTAATAGTAAACAGAGCAGCGGGCAATACTATGGCATCTGATACATTTTGGACATAAGAACCATTTAAAATTGTACTCCCGCTGGAAGTAAGGAAACCTCATTTCCACATAACATTTCACAGTCATGGGCTACCCCAAAGGCATACTGACTATTGGTATGAATGTCTGGTTTTACCCTTGGCTAAGGAACAAGCTTGAGTAGGGCATCTAAATCAGCCTGGTGGGCTGACGTAGCCAAAGGTAAAGGTGTTGTCTTGATGACTTCAAAGCGAGCTGCAATAGCATACCCAGCACAGTATCTACCATTTTTCATCTTTTAAGGAAGGACCATCTTTAAGCCATGAAAAGTCTGCATGGGTTAGAGGAGTTTCTGGTAAATTGTCATGGGGAGTCAAAATGTGATCTGTCAGTGGTAAGCAGCTGTGAAGGGTTTCTTCAGGATCTAAACCTGGTCCTTGTTCCAAGATCAGATGCCCTAAATGTAGAAGCTGAGTTTGAGCCAACTGTAAGTTTTCTTCGGAGATTCTATGTCTCTTTAAGGCCAAAACTTTTTAACAGGTGGATGTTTTCCTCCTGTGGAGAGGCTTGAGAAGGGAAACAGAGAAGCAAATAATCTATGTATTGTAGCAAAGTAGAGACTGCAGAAAACTTTATATCATCCAAATCAGCTTCTAAGGTTTGTGAAATACAAGAACTCTCCGTGAAATCCTGGGACAATACTGTCCTGGTGTATTGCCTTTTTTCCCAAGGGATAGCAAAAGGATGCTGGCTATCCTTATCAACTGGGATACTGAAAATGCAGTGCATGGATCAATTTGAAATTTCGCTTTCAGCGGGAATGGATGTCAGCAGCACATGGGTGTTAGGAACAACAGGGTGTCAATTGATAACAATGTTATTCATCGCTCCAAGTTCCTGGAAAAACTTCCATCCTTGGCCATTGGGTTTTCTCACAGGTAAAATAAGGGTATTTGAGGAACCAGTGCAGGC
>ML100250.1:0-96800 GCA_003697995.1 Taxidea taxus jeffersonii
CATGGATGAACCTTGAGGAAATTGTGCTAAGTGAAATACGTCAGTCACAAAAAGACAAATAGTGTTTAATCCCATTTAGATGAGGCACCTATAGTGGTTAAAATCATAGGGAAAGAAGGGCGCCTGGATGGCTCAGTCAGTTAAGTGTCTGCCTTCAGCTCAGGTCATGACCTTAGGGTCCGGGGATGGAGTCCCACATCAGGCTCCTTGCTCAGTAGGAAGCCTGCTTCTCCTTCTCCCTCTGCTGTTCCCCCTGCTTGTGCTCTCTCTCTCCTTTGCTCTCTGTCAAATAAATAAAAATCTTCAAAAAAAAATCATAGGGGAAGAAAGTAGAACTGGGGTTGCCAAGGGCTGGAGGGGAGGGGAAAATGGAAAGTTATCATTTAATGGGTATAGAGTTTCAGTTTTACAAGATGAAGAATAAGGAAGATGGCTGATGGTGATGGATACACAACACTATGAATGTATTCAATACCACTGAATTGCACACTTAAAATGATTAAGATGGTAAATTTTATGTTATATATATTTTATCACAATAAAAAAGGGAAGGAAAATTTATTCTCCATCCAAACAGTATCTCCTACTTAACACTAACATCTCTCCCTACTCACTATGTGAATTTCTTTCTTTGTGAGTCAGTGCCTTTGCAAACAGCTGAAAGTACAATGGAAATCAACAAAGTGAATGAGCAAAATCTGTCATAAAGGTCAAGATTTCCTTAAGTCAAGAGAAGTGATGGAGGACTGTGTACATCATGCTAGAAGTCATGGAACAAGAGATCTGGTATAGTTAGTGTTCAACAAAAGTGGAAGAAAGAATTATGAAAGAAGATGTTAGGAAAGGCACTTGGAAAAATAATAATTTGAATATCAAAAGAAATTAAGCCCTTTGGGAAAATAAAGCCCAAGTATATTTTTTTAAATGAAAAACAACCCTTTTTATAATTATGCTAGGAAATTAGATGTAAAGTAATGGATGGTAGATTGTGCTACCACATAACTAGTTAGGAAAACTTATGTTCCCAAAATGAAGTGCTGATTTCATGCTTTATTTGTTTAAAAAATAATCTACGGAGAGAGTTCCATTCCAGATAAGATGGAGTAAACACTACCTTATTCCCACTGCAAGGTTGTTATAAAACCTAGGAGTAACTATTTGAAGACTCTGAAAAGTAAACAGTGGCAGGAGGACTGGGGAAGAAGACCAGAATTCAAAGTATCACAGAGTCAAGTGTGAGTTTAGCATTTCATTTTCTTGCAGTATCCCTTGGTGTGGACAGAATGTAGCCTAACACCTGGAAGCATACACTGATGTGGACAAAGAGCGCCAGGGGAAACCCAAGTTTAGTTCTGGCTTGAAGAATGGGAAAGGGGTTCTTGAAAACTCAAGAAAGTATATGGAAACATCCCAATTGTTTTTTCTTTTCCTTTTTTCTGTTCTCATGTATACCAGTCTGAAACAAACCTAATATGGCAGCATAGCAACCTTCCTCTCCAATCAGAGAAGCAGCAGTCTCAGTAGGGTAGGGCGAGCCTTTGATGCTTTTCCTCTCTTTCTATCCTTCTGCTGGTTAGCCCCAGACACTGAGAAAGGGTGGAACCATATGAAGCAGAAGTACTGAAAAGATAATAGAGAGGGAGCAACAGAATGGGTGGATCTGACACAAACAGCAGGCAACAGACTCTGAGAACTAAAGAAATAAACAACCAAATAAGTCCCAGACTGGATACTGATTGAGTGGCATACACATGAGACCAAGCCAAATAAGTTTGCAAAGACTTTGAAAAATACATTGACAATGATACCACTGCCCACAGAAGGATGGTAAGAATCTGTGGTCTGAACCTAAATGGGTCAATTTCCTCCTAAAACAAAACTATAAACATTCCCTATTATATTGAAACAAGACCAAGAATCTCAATGCTGAGATGACAAACATGCTGGAATTATCTGACAAAGATGTCAAAGCAGCTTTATAAAAGTGCTTGAAAGTAAGGCAAACACTTCTAAAACAAAAAGAAAGATGGAAAGTCTCTGCAAAAAAATATCATATGTAAAGAAGAACCAAATGGAAATTTTAGAATTTAACAATTCATAACCAAACTCATAACCAAAATTTTAAAAAACCTCACTGGATGGGCTCTATAGCAGACCAGAGATGACCAAGGAAAGAGTCAATGAAATTGATGATAAATCAAAAGAAATTATCCTGTGTGAAAATCAGTGACAAAAATAAAATTTTATTGAAAAATATAGAGCCTCAAGGATACACAGGAATACCAAAAGTTCTAACATTGGTGTCATTATACTCATGGAAGGAAAGGAAAACATGGAACAGGAAAGCTATTTGAAAAAAAATAGTTGAAAACTTCTCAAATTTAGTAAAAGACATACTTAGATGTTCAAGAAGATTAGAAAACTCTGAACAGTATAAATTCAAAGAAATCACTGGCAAATTCTACCAATTAAAGAGGAAATACCAATTCTACACAATTTCTCCCCCAAAAAAGAGAAGAACACTTGACAACTCATTTTGAGTCCAGCATTACCCAGATACACCAAACCAGACAAAGACAGCACACATACAAAAAACCCTATAGACCAATATTCCTCAAGAAAATAAATGCAAAAAAAAGAAAAGAAATGCAAAAATGTCCAATAAAGTACTAGTAATTCAAATCCAATGATATAAAAAAGGAAGTATACCTTCATCACATCCTGAGAATGCAAAGATGATTCAATATTCAAAAATCTATGGACTAAAGAAGAAAAAGCACATGAGCTTATTAGCAGATGCAAAGCAATACATCTGACAAAAGAGACCATCCTTTAATGATAAGTACTCTTAGTAAGCGAGGAACATAACTTCCTCACCCTGATAATGTACATCTACAAAACCTATAGCTAATATAAAACTTAATGCTGACTGAATGCTCTTCCCAAAGATTGAGAACATGAGAAAAAGATATAGCCTCTCTCATCACTCCTATTCACCACTGTTTGGAAGTCCTAGACGGTGCAATAAAAAAAAAGGCAAAGAGACTAGAAATGAAATAAAACTGTCCTTATTCACAGACAATTGATCATCTACACAGAAACACCAAGAAATCTACCAAAAAACTCCTTGTGAGTTTAGAAAGGTTGCAGGATACAAGGTCAACACACAAAAAACAATCATATTTTAATACAGTAGCAATGAACAATTAGAAATTAAAATGAAAAAAAAACCCAATAGGTACCTTAATTATAAAATACTTAAATAACTGTTAAAAAAGGTATGGGGCTTGTCCTAGCCTCAGCAATCAGAAAACAAAAAGAAATGAAAGGCATCCAAATTGGCAAAGAAGAAGTCAAACTCTCAGTCTTTGCAGATGACATGATCCTCTATGTGGAAAATCCCAAAGACTCCACCCCAATATTGCTAGAACTCATACAGGAATTCAGCAAAGTGGCAGGATATAAAATCAATGCATTTCTATACACCAATAATGAAGCAGCAGAGAAAGAAATTAAGGAGTTACAATTGTACCCAAAATACCTAGGAATAATCCTAACCAAAGAGGAAAAGAATCTGTACTTATAAAACTATAGAATAATCATGAAAGAAATTGAGGAAGACACAAAGAAATGGAAAAACATTCTGCTCATAGACTGGAAGAAGATACGTTGTTAAGATGTCTATGCCACCTAGAGCAATCTACAGATTCAGGTCAATCCCTATCAAAATACCATCAACTTTTTTCACAGAACTGGAACAAATAATCCTAAAATTTGTATGGAACCAGAAAAGACCCCAAATAGCCAAAGGAATGTTGAAAAAAGAAAACCAAAGCTGGTGGCATCAGAATTCCAGACTTCAAGCTGCATTACAAAGCTATAATCATCAAGACAGTATGGTACTGGCACAAAAACAGACACATAGATCAATGAAACAGAACAGAGAACCCAGGAATGGACCCTCACTCTACGGTCAACTAATCTTTGACAAAGTAGGAAAGAATATCAATGGGAAAATTCTCTTTCAGAAATGGTGTTGGGAAAACTAGAGAGCAACATACAAAAGAATGAAACTCGAGCACTTTTCACACCATATAAAAAATAAATTCAAAATGGATTAAAGACCTCAACGTGAGACAGGAATCCATCAAAAGCCTATAGGAGAACATAGGTAGCAACTCTTTGACCTCAGCCAAAGCAGCATCTTGCTAGACACATCTCCAAAGGCGAGGGAAACAAAGGCAAAAAATGAACTATTGGGACTTCATCAAGATAAAAAGCTTTTGCACAGCAAGGAAACAGTCAACAAAACCAAAAGACAACTGACAGAATGGGAGAAGATACTTGCAAATGACATATCAGATAAAAGGCTAGTGTCCAAAATCTTTTGATAAAGAACTTACCAAATTCAATACCCAAAGAACAAATAATCCAATCAAGAAATGGGCAGAGGACATGAACAGACATTTCTGCAAAGACCTCCAAATGGCCAACACACACATGAAAAAGTGCTCAATGTCACTCGGCATCAGGGAAATACAAATCAAAACCACAATGAGATACCACCCCACACCAGTCAGAATAGCTAAAATTCATAAATCAGGAAACAACAGATGTTGGGGAGGATGCGGAGAAAGGGGAACCCTCCTATACTGTTGGCAGGAATGCAAGCTGGAGCAGCCACTCTGGAAAAGAGTATGGAGGTTCCTCAAAAAGTTGAAAATAGAGCTACCCTATGATGCAGCAATTGCAATACTGGGTATTTACTCCAAAGATACAAATGTAGTGATCTGAAGGGGCACTTGCATCCCAATGTTTATAGCAGCCGTGTCCACAATAGCCAAACTGTGGAAAGAGCCCAGATGTCCACTGACAGATAAATGGATGAATAAGATGTGCTGTATACACACACACACACACACACACACACACACACACACACACACACGATGGACTATTATGCAGCCACCAAAAAAAAAATCTTGCCATTTGCAACGATGTGGGTGGAACCAAAGGGTCTGATGCTAAGCAAAATAAGTCAATCAGAGAAACACAATCATCATATGATCTTACTGATATAAGGAATTTAAGAAGGAAAGCAGAGGATCATAGGGGAAGAGAGGAAAAAATGAAACAGGATGAAACCAGACAGGGAGACAAAACATAAGAGGCTCTTAATCTAGGAAACAAACTGTGGGTTGCTGGAGGAGAGAGTGTGGAGGATGCAGTAACAGGGAGATGGACACTGGGGAGGGTTATGTGTTGTAATGAGCACTGAGTATTATATAAGACTGATGTATTACAGACTATAAGACTGATACATCACAGACCTGCATCCCTGAAACAAACAATACATTTTATGTTAATTAATTAAATTTAAAGAATAATAAAAAAGAAAAACTGTATGGGACTGTATGCTGAAAACTATATAATGCTGATGAAAAAATCAAAGATGAACTAAATAAATGGAGAGAGATAATTGTATTACTGGATCTGAAAACTCAAATTCATCTATCTGGCTGACCCTTGAAAAAAACAGGTTTGAGCTGTGTGGGTCACTTATATGTGAATTTTTTTTAAATACAATACAGTACTTTTTGTTTGTTTTTTACAAAACAGTACTTTAAATGCAGTTTTTCTTCCTTATAATTTTCTTAATAACCTTTTTTTTCTCTAGCTTACTTTATCATAAGAATACAGTATACAGTACATTCAACATACAAAATATGGGTTGACAGTTTATGTCATCAGTAATGCATCCAAGCAATAATATGCTATTAGCAGCTATGTTTGGGGGGAATTAAAAATTATACATGGATTTTTTAAAAAAGATTTTATGAATTTGTCAAAGAGAGAGCAGAAGCATGGAGAGCTGCAAGCAGAACAGGCACAGCAGGCAGAGGGAGAAGGAGCCTTCCTACTGAGCAAGGAGCCTGATGTGGGACTTGATCCCAGGACCCTGGGATCATGACCTGAGCCAAAGGCAGATGCTTAACTAACTGAGCCACCCAGGTGTCCCCATATATGGATTTTTGACTGCATAGGGGGTCAGTTTCCCTAACCTCCATGTTGTTAAAGGGTCAATTGTATATTTAATATAAGGAATTCCCATTAAAATCCTAGCAGGATTATTTTTATGGCTACAGAAAAGATTATTCTAAAATGATTATGGAGAGAGAAAGGAATTAGAATAGACAAAATAATTTTGAAAAATATAAAGAAAAAGAAAATTGGAGGGATCACTACCTAATTTTGACTTACCATAAAGCTACAGTATTCAAGGCAGAGTCTTATTTGCAAAGAGATAGACACATGGGTCAACTGAACAGAACAGTGTTCAGAAAGAAACCCACACAAACAGCAATTCAATTGAGAAAAGGCAGTCTTTTCAACAAACTGCTGAAACAACTAAACTTCCGTATGCAAAATGTAAACAAAAACACCTGACACATTATACAAAATTAACTCAAAAATGGATGATTTGTTCTAAATGTAAAACATAAAAGTATATCATTTTTACAAGAAAACAGGACAATATTAGCATGCCTGAAGTTAGGCAAAGGAGTTTTATAGATGACACCAAAAGCATGATCCATAACAGATGAAAATTTAAAACTTTTCCTTTGCAAAAGACACTGTTAAGGGGTGCCTGGGTGGCTGAGGGGGTTAAAGCCCCTGCCTTTGGCTCAGGTCATGATCCCAGGGTCCTAGAATGGAGCCCCGCATGGGGCTCTCTGCTCAGCGGGGAGCCTGCTTCCTCCTCTCTCTCTGCGTGCTGCTCTGCCTACTTGTGATCTCTTTGTCAAATAAATAAATTAATTAAATCTTTTTAAAAAAAGACACTGTTAAGAGAATGTAAAAATAAACTATGGGCTGGGAGAAAATATTTGCACACCAGATATCTGACAAAGGACTTTAAGCAAGAATATAAAAAGAACTGTCAAAAATCAACAGTGAGTAAATAAAGAACTCGTGTAAAAATGGACAAAAGACTGTTGAAGAATATTCACCAATAAGGGTTGATGAATGGCAAATACACACAAGAAAAAAATGTTCATCATTACTCATTTGAGAAATGCAAATTAAAATTATGGAGAACTACCACTATACCCCTTTTAGAATGGCTGTAAAAAAATACTGACATTTACAAGAGCTAGTGAGGAATGGAACAACCACACTGGAAAATGGTTTGGCAGGGGCTTATAAAGTTATAGTTAAAGATGTACCTACCATATGACACCGAAATCCCACCTAAGCATTCACACCAAGGAAATGAAAACTTTTGTTCATAAGAAAAAGCCCAGTACACAAATATTTATAGCAACTCTATTCAAACCACCAAAAATTGGGAACAACTCAAATATCTTCCAGGGGTGAATGAATAAACCTATTATGGTATATCCACACAATGTATACTACTTGGTAATAAAAAGGAATGAATTATTGGGGCGCCTGGGTGGCTCAGTGGATTAAGCCTCTGCCTTCGGCTCAGGTCATGATCCCAGGTTCCTGGGATCAAGTCCCACATCAGGCTCTGCTCAGCAGGGAGCCTGCTTCTCACTCTATCTGCCAGCCTCTCTGCCTACTTGTGATCTCTCTATATCTCTGTCAAGTAAATAAATAAAATCTTTAAAAAAAAAAGGAATGAATTATTGATAGATGTAATATGTAACAACGTAGAAGATTCCTGAAGATGAAGGCATTATGTTGAAAGAAAAATGTTATTCTTAAAAAAGTACATACTGTATGATTTCATTCATATGTTATGCTCTAAAAGATATAACTGTAGTGACAGAGAACAGACTGGTAGTTTGCAGGAGGTAATGATGTTTGGGTGTGATTACAAAGGGATAGCATGAGAGATTTCTGGGGTGGTTTAATCTACACATGTGCTAAAAATTCACAGAACTATATACACACATATATAAATGTTGGTTTTACTTTATGTTAATTTTAAAAATAAACTGAAAAACCCAAAGTACAAGTATAAATTAAATTATTAGAAATAAAACTAACTTATTTTCCTAACTTTAAATTTTATTTCACAAGACAAATTCCCAGTAGAGCCCATATTTCATTATTAACAATGACATATCGATTTTTGTTTTATGTGGACCTTGTAGTCTTTTTCATTACCCATTAACTTCTTTTTTTTTTTAAGATTTTATTTATTTATTTGACAGACAGAGATCACAAGTAGGCAGAGAGGCAGGAAGAAAGGGGAGGGGAGAAGCAGGCTCCCTGCTGAGCAGAGAGCCCGATGCGGGACTCGATCCCAGGACCCTGGGATCATGACCCGAGCCGAAGGCAGCGGCTTAACCCACTGAGCCACCCAGGCGTCCCTACCCATTAACTTCTACTAAGCAAAAACTTCTTTATATTAAAGTATACATTGAAACAAATAGAAGAGAAGAAGGACATATTCTAGAGTGATAACTACAGCAAATTGTTTGTGAGCAATGAGATTTTAAGTGGCTTTATTTTCTAAATTTTCCAGAATGAGCTTATATAACATTGATAATTAGTGGGGAAAAGCTAAAGAACCCTTTCAGTCCAGGCCTAGTATTGTTTTCAAAGGAAACTTTAGGGCTCTGGTCTGTAAGCACGGAGAAGACAAGAAGCTACAAGGAGAGAAGGTAAGTAGCACAGAAAAAAAAGTCAGATCTACTGGTGGTACTAGTGAAGGTAAGAAAACTGGCGACTCTTAAGTAGAAGCCAACTTACCTGAGACTGTTTGAAAACATCCTTCCCAACCACATCCAGGTTTGAGGGGTCTTTGATGGAACTAACATACTCAGAAACAGCCTTGATCACCACATCACAGGGAGGAAGCACCAGCTGATGAGCTCGCACCTAGAAGAGATAAGATACGCAAGATACACTGACATCAGTGATGGATCACGAAGACAAAGAGTGAGGTAGGCCTAAGACAGAGAATTCAAATTCAGTAAATGTACTGATAGATAGTTAAAATCTTTTCTTTGAAAATATCTTCCCCTATAATTCTCAGTATACAACACTTGGAAAAGATCAAACAGTATAAAGAAAGATAACATCATATCATTTATAATCCTACTATGGAGAGAGCCACTAGTTGATGACACTGTCATAATTCATCAGTTTTCTTTCATAATACCATTTGGCTGTTTCAATGTTTTGCTATTAAAGGTAAGGTTTTAGTTTGTAGACCAGGTTTGGATCCTAATTTGAACTAACCACAAAAAAGCCTTTTTGGGACAATCAGGAAGATCTTAAAATGGGCTAGATATTAAAATGATACCAAGAAATTATCATTACTTTTATTAAAAGTAATAATGGCATTGTGCTCATGCATGAAAATGCTCATATGTTTTAGATGCATATCGTAGAATGTGCGAGTAAAATGACTTGAGGTCCAGAATTTATTTTATAATACATTAGCAACAGAAACAAAAAAAACCAGCAAGTGTGGCTATATCTTGATAACTATTGGAGCTAGAAGATGTTACAATAGTGACTGCCTATGCTATTATTTTCTCTATTTTTATGATGCTCGAAAAATTTTTAAATACAGGGTTTTTTTAATGCTATGATAAAAATATAAGTATGATTTGTTGTTCAACTTTCCAGTTATATAATTACAAGCTTCCTAAAATTATAATTAGTCAAAGAGTATAAACTTCTTAAAGACTTTTTATATAAAATTGTTTGGGCAAAAGGCTGTACCACTCATTCCTTCAACAAGTGTTTACTGCCTATTGTGTACTAACTAGGTACTGTCACAGGCACCAAGAATAAAGCAATGAACAAGATAGAGAAAGATCGCTTTCCCCATGGAAGCTTAAATTGCGGTGTAGGCATGTCAGGATAGGGTGAGGGGAGTCAAACAGAATAAACAAGTAAAATGCATACTGTGCTAGATGTAGATAAGTGCTATGGAGAAAATCTAAGCAGAGGATGGCCTTGGGAAATCAAGTGTGTGCATGCATGTACACAGGCACATGATATTAAATAAGATGGTCAGGAAAGGCCTCACTGAGAGAATGACATTTGAGAAAACCTCTTAAGAGTGAGGCACAAAACTATGTGGGAGGGAAAAGCATCCCAAGTAGAGGGAATAATAAGTACAAAGGTTCTACAAACAAAAGAAAAGAAGAGATGACATCATAACTGTAACAGAGGCCAGTCAGTACAAGACTTTGTAGGCCATGGTCACGATTAAGTGAGTGACATGAAAAGTCACTGGAGGATTTTGAATACAGAAGTGACATGATCTGAATCAGTTTTTAACCTTCACTCTTGCGGTTGTACTGAGAATAGGTTTTGGGGAGGGAAGAGTGCAAACAGAAAACTAATAGTTATTAAGCTGTTCTAATAATCCAAGCAAGAAATAATGGTGGCTTGACCAGTGTAGTAGCAATGAAAATGGTGAGAAGTGGACATATATTGGAGGGAGAACTGGTATTTGCTGGCAGAGGAAATACAGGGTGTGAGAAAGAGAGCAAGAAGTCAAGGATGACCTATGGTTTTTAGCCTGAACAATTAGAAGAATGAGACTGCCATTAATAAAAATGGGGAAGGCTCTGGGAGGAACATATTTAGGGGAAAGATCACAAGTTTCCATTTAGATACACCTCCTTAAGATGTTTAGTAGGCTGTCAGATATTACAATCTGGAGTTCAAGAGGGATGTCAAAACTAGAGATACAGATTTAGGAGTCATCAATGGATTGGTGATACTTAAAGTCATGAGACTGGATGCTATCAATCACTAAGGCAAAATGTGTAGGAAGAACCGAGAGAAGGGACCAAGGACAGAATTCAGGGACACTCCAAACATAAAAAGTAGAAAAGAAGACAAAGAAGCAACAAAGGAAACAATAGCAGCAGCCAGTGAAGCAAGAAGGAAACCAGAAGAGAGTGGTGTCCTTAGAGCCAAGTGAAGAACATGTTCTAAGGAAGAGGGAGTAAGCAATTGGGTCAAATGCCGCTAACTAGTCACGTAAGATGAAAACTGAGAACTGGCCATTAGATTTATTAATATCAAGGATTATGAACATCTGGACCTCGTCAAGAACAATTTAAAACAGACTGCAGAAAGAATAGGGAAAATGGATAGTAAACAGTTCAAGTGTAGATGATTCTCTAGAGGGTTTTGCTATAAGGGAAGGAAGAAATGTGGGCCTTAGAGAAAAGGAAATATGGAACAATAGCTTGGATGGAGGGAGTAAGATCAAGAGCAGGATTTGCTTTATTTTTTTAAGATGGATGCATGGTTATAAATCTGATGGGAAATATCCAATGAAGAGAGAAAAACTGATGATGCAGGAGAAAGAAGTAAGAACTGCAAAAGTGATGCTCCTCAGTTAGCAAGAGGGAATGTGATTTGGCATGTCAGCAGAGGGGTTGGCCTTAGACGGGAACAGGGACAGGTCATCCACAGTTAACACAAGGCAAGCAGAACATGTGAGCACATACATGTACGCAGGTGAGAAGATGAAAGGCTAGGAGCCGGTGAAGTGCTGTTTCAAATGCTTACATTTCCTCAGTGAAATGGGAAGCTAGCTCATGAGCTGACAGGGAGCAAGGAGGAGGGAGTATCAGCGGCTTGAGGAGAGAGGGAAAGGTATGAACTAACAGAGTGAAAGAATTAGAGAAAAGTTATATATTCACCAACTTACACCACCACCAGAAATGTATGGGAGTATCAGTTTCAACATAGCCTCGATAGAAGTGGACAGACTCATTTTTCAGTATCTACCAAACTGTTAGGTTAAAAAAATCATTTAATTTACATGTGTGATCACTAGGGAGATTTAATACCTATCTAGTCATACTATTGGCCACTGTATTTCTTCCTTTGTGAACTGTCCACTCCAGTCTTTTGCTCATTATCTCATTTACTGGGGTATTAGTATTTTACTTCATAGGTTTATATGAACCTTTAAGATATTGTCTTCAAGAGATGGTGCTGGGAAAACTGGACAGGTACCTGAAGAAGAAAGAAACTTGTCCATTTTCTTACACCATACACAAAAAGAAACTCAAAATGA
This sequence comes from Taxidea taxus jeffersonii, assembly GCA_003697995.1. Classification (NCBI taxonomy): domain Eukaryota; kingdom Metazoa; phylum Chordata; class Mammalia; order Carnivora; family Mustelidae; genus Taxidea; species Taxidea taxus. The sequence continues at coordinate 12,032 of ML100250.1, forward strand.
ATTAAAGACTTAAATGTGAGACCTGAAACCATAAAAATCCTTGAAGAGGGCATAGGCAGTAATCTGTTTGATGATGGCTAGAACAACATTGTTCTAGACATGACTCCTGAGGCAAGGGAAACAAAAGGAAAAATGAACTATTGGGACTACAAAATAAAAAGCTTCTGTGCAGCAAAGGAAACAATCCACAGAATGAAACGGCAACCTATAACTGAATGGAAGAAGATATTTGCAAATGACATATATGATAAGGGGTTTATATCTCAAATATAGAACGAACTGATATAACTCAACACCCCAAAAGACAAATAATCCAATTAAAAAATGGGCAGAAGACATAAACAGAGGTTTCTCCAAAGAAGACATGAAGATAGCCAACAGACACAAGAAAAGATGCTCAATATCACTTATCATCAGGGAATTGCAAATCAAAACTAACAATGAGTATCACCTCACACCTGTCAGAATGGCTGAAATCAAAAACACAATAAATAACAGGTGTTGGTGAGGATGTGGAGAAAAAGGAACCCTCCTGCACTGTTGGTGGGAATGCAAAGTGGTGCTGGCACTGTGGAAAACAGTACGGAGTTTTCTCAAAAAGTTAAAAATAGAACTGCCTTACAATCCAGTAATGGCACTACTGGGTATTTACACAAAGAACATGAAAGCACTAATTCAAAACTATATATGTACTCCTATGTTTATTGCAGTAGTATTTACAAGAGCCATATTATGGAAGCAGCCCAAGTGTCCATCAATAGATAAATGGATAAAGAAGATGTGGTATGTATGTATGTGTGTGTGTGTGTGTGTTTATACACACACACACATATATATAAATATTCAGCCATAAAAAGGAATGAAATTTGCCATTTGCAATGACATGGATGGAGCTACAGAGTATACTGCTAAGTGAAATAAATCAGTCAGAGAAAGACAGATACCATATGGTTTCCCTCATATGTGTAATTTAAGTAAGAAAAAAATGAACAAAGCAAAAAAAGAGTGACAAATCAAGAAACAGACTCTTAACTGCAGAGAACTGATGGTTACCAGAGACGGGGATGGGTGTGGAGATGGATTAAATAGGTGATGGTGACTAAGGAGTGCACTAGTCTTGATGAGCGCTTGATGTGTGGAATTATTGAATCACTATACTGTATACCTCAAAGTAATATAATACTATGTGTTAACTATACTGGAAAAGATATTAAGGGTACTGATCATAATTATAATTTCTGTATTTGAAATATTTTAAGCCTAATGAAAGGTAATTATTCTATCAAAACTCCAACGAAAAAAACCTGATATCCCCTAGGCATGGATGAATAGGCAGGAAATGGGGGCACTTTACCTTAAGTGATGCAAGGGGATGCTCTGGTCCCAAGAGGCTCCAGTGAAAAGCAGCCAGGTCCTCATCTGGGAGAATGTGGTTACCTATAAAGTACATTTGTCATTTATTGACTGTGCAAATGTTTTAATAGAACCTCCAGGCCATGAAAGGGCTTCTGGGGAAGAAAATAATCAAGTAACTCACAGAGGTGTAGATTCTCAATGTAATATCTATAGTATCTATGTGTTGATTACTTACTATGTATCACAAGCATTATATGTTTTATTATTGTAATAACCATGCCTAAGAGTATTATTAACCCCATTTTACAGATAAGGAAACTGAAGTTCAGACAAGTTTGGTGACATAGCCCAAAGTAGCTTGGTTAATAAGTGCCCCCACCAGGATAAGAAGCAGGCTCCAAAGCCCATGCTATTATCTATCATCTAGTCATTCTGCCTTTTATAATAGCAGCCACAATTACTGACTGCCTACTAAGTGCTGGGCATTTTATACGTCTCATTTTATTTAATTCTGTCAATAACACAATGAGGTATACTATTCCATTTCACAGATAAAGAAATTGAAACCAGGGAGGTGTGACTTCAGTGATTTGTCATAGGCCTAATTCTATGACTTGTGCTGACTCCATTAGATGTGGATTATAAGCAGAGGTTACACCTGAGACAACATACTAACCATCATGCTGTCAGTACTTAGAAACCCACCTGAAAATATAATCAACTCTTGGGGTGCTTGGGTGGCTCAGGTGGTTAAGTGTCCAACTCTTGGTTTCAGATCAGGTCATGATCTCAGGATCCTGGGACTGAGCCCCGTATCAGGCTCATCTTTAAAAAAATAACCAACTCTCTGGAGTTTACTTTTAAATGCATCTTTAAAAGATAAATTGATGGGGGGCACCTGGGTGGCTCAGTGGGTTAAAGCGTCTGCCTTCAGCTCGGGTCATGATCCCAGGGTCCTGGGATCGAGCCCCGCATTGGGCTCTCTGCTCAGCAGGGAGCCTGCTTCCCTTCCTCTCTCTCTGCTTGCCTCTCTGCCTACTTGTGATCTCTCTCTGTCAAATAAATAAATAAAATTAAAAAAAAAAGATAAATTGATGGATGGCTAGAATGGACAGATATATGATAAAGCAAGTATAGGAAAATGTTAATGGCAGAATATAGGTGGTAGATATAGGATATATAGGATTTTCACTACCAAATTCTTTCAATTTTGCTGTGTGCTTGGAAATTCTCATAATACAATGTTAGCACAAGAGAAAAAGAAAAACATATACAGCAATTTGTGTTCTTCATCTAAATTGGGACAGCAGGAAAGAAATGCTAATGCTCTGAATAGGAAACCAAAGCTATCTGGGGCTAGTAAAACATTTGGCCTAAGACAGTACTCTGTATAAAATGTTATGGAATGTAACAAAAAAAGTTTTACAAAAATCAAAATAATTTTCTAGGATGTCCTATATTTAGATTCATAAGACAAACATGCTGAGTTTCTAATAAGAAGCCCAAAAGCCTGCTGGGTTTTCCCCAGTAGAGTGTTTAGCATGTGGACTTTAAAAAGATAAATTCAATTATGATAGGCTAAATTGCTGGTCTTCATGCCTTAACATTGGAACAGGAAACTTCACCAATCACTGGAGCCTGTTCTTGGATACGTACCTAGCAGTGCAGCAAATATGGGAAAATTCATACGCTTCAAGCCCAGCTGCTTGGCTACCTCCTGCATCAGGAATTGATTGGTAGTGAGATTCTTCCCATTCCAGCTCAGCTTCAGAGCATGGGAACTGTAGTAAGAAGGAATATTGTAGAGAGCATACTCGGAATCATGGGCAAGAAGGCCATGGAAGCCATTTTCCCTGAAAAAAGCCACCACTTCCAAATGGTGGTCTTCAAGGCTCTGAAAGACCTAGGAGGGAAGAAGAGAGGACCATGTCATATAACAGAAACTGACTATATTTGGTTAGAGTCCAGAAAGTTGGTAACAAAATTTTGTAGTTGAAATTTAAGATCACTCATGGCTGAACACAATACTCAACAACAACAACAAAAGTCTCTCCCAGATTCAAGCTTGATTATTCCTACTATAAACAAAGATAGTATTATCTATGTTTTGATTGAGATGCCGAGTGCTTTCATGAAACTGTGGTGTGAGGCATTTCAAGAGAATACTGAAATTAACATGGTATATATTACTTAAGTTTCTGCTGCACACAGTAACAGAAGAAATCTTTGTTAGAAAGATAATAAAGCTATTATTTATTACTCATCACCTTCTGTTTGCCATATGTATGTTACATACATTATCTCATTGTGAGAACAACCAAGAATAAGGTAGGTAATGGATGAAAAAACTTACATGTAGAAATAGACACAGACAGGTTAAATTAACATAGTTAGAATCTGATTCTAAGTTCATCTAACTCCTTTTTTTTTTTAATCTAACACCTTTCAAAAAAATCCTTGCTTGTGGGTACCTGGATGGCTCAGTTGTTTAAGCCTCTGACTCTTGGTTTTGGCTCAGGTCATGATCTCATGGATGGCGAGATCCAGCCCCAGGTTGGGAATCCATGCTCAGCAGGGAGTCTGCTTGGAAAGTCTCTCCCTCTGCCCCTCCCCCAACTCACCGGGGTTGGGGGGGTGCTGCACTGTCTCTCTAAAATAAATAAATAAATCTTAAAAAAAAAACCTTGCTTGCTTTCTTAGGAACATCTTAGACCACGGAGCACTTTCAGCAGGTAGAGATCAGAAACGTCACCCCATTTTGGAAATGGGAAAACTAAGTCTATGAGAGGTTGGCTGCCCCTAAAGCTGCATAATGAATCAGAGTACACAGGATTCAAACCCAGGCTGTTCTGAATCCAGAATGCACTTATTTCTACCATACCAGGCTTCTTCTTGGAGAATATTATTTTTCATGTAACAGAGGCAGACCCTTAAATGCCCTTCCAGTGTATGCCTTTATCCCTGCACTTAGAACATACTGAGATAATCTGCATACTGGTTATACCTTGCTAACTTGTTTGACTGCAGAGTTAATTTATCTATTTATTCCTGATTCCAACATAAAACCTGGAGCACAGCAATATGAATAATAATGGTTAACAGATAGTGAATACATACTATGTGCTAAGCAGCATTCCAAGTACTCTGCATTCATTAACTCATTTAATATTCAATCTTAGAAGGCCATATCTATTATTATCATCCCCATTTTTACATTGCTATTCCTAAGGTCGCATGGCCAAAAGAAACAAAGCCTGAATTTTGGCTCTCGAACCTATGGACCTAAATATTTTTGTTGAACTCAACTAACCTATTTTATTTTCACTTAAATTACAAAATAATGGTAGTTTTCTGCAGCCTGACTGGAGTTTCAATGCATTAGGCTTCTGCTAGGCTATGGGAAGAGACTAGTCATGGCAGATAGTCACATCACACATTAAGTCCACAAGGGGAGGGACACTGATAAGCAGATAGCACACAACATGTGTACATGTTTGTTTTCCAAGCAAAGGAATCAAAAATCCTTACTTTGTGCTGCAACATATTTACACCTAGAGTTATGAGCTCCTATTGAGTCAGAGTAGGAGTACAGTTTTATGCTGTCCACTGGTGCTAGTTTGTTCCAGCATACCTCTCATACAAATCACTCACTGAGCATCCATCTGTACCAGGAATAGTGCTAAGTATGCTTCCATCTCTTCATCACAATCAGACCAAGTAGGTGTTACAAGTCCCATCTTACAGATGAGGAAACTGAGGCTCAGAGAAGCAACATGCCTTGCTCAGGGCCACGGAGCATTCCAAATGTCCATCAACAGAAAAAATGGTTAAACAAAATATGGTATAAGTATACAAAGGAATATTATTTAGCTATAAAAAGGAATGAAGTACTGATTCATGCTACAACATCAATGAACTTAAAAACAGTATCGAGTGCAAGAAGCCAGACAAAAAGGCCACATGTTATATGATTCCTTTTATATGAATTTTCCAGAATAGAAAAATCCGCTGAGAAGGAAAAATAGATTAGTGGTTTTTAGGGACCGGGGGAAAAGGGAAATGAAGAATGACTGCTAGAACGTACTAAGAGTTTCCTTTTGGGGTGTTAAAAATGTTCTGGAATTAGACAGTGATCATAGGTGCACGACTCTGTAACTACAACTTATACACCTTAAAAATGGTAAATTTTGGGTTGCCTGAGTTGAGTGGGTTGAGTGGCGGACTCTCGATTTCAGCTCAGGTCATGACCTCAGGATCCTGGGATCAAGCCCTGAGTCAGGCTCTGCACTCAGTGGAAGTCTGCTTAAGGATTCTTTTTCTCCCTCTACCCCTCCTCCCACTCAACTGTGCATTCTCTCTAAGTAAATCTTTTTAAAAAATGGTAAATTTTATGGTATTATGTGAATTATATTCCAACTATTAAAAAGTAGAACCAGAATTCAAATTCAGCTGTCTACAAAGCCCATGCTCCCTAAATCTCACTTTTAAAATGTATGGAAAATCTTAAACACACAAAGGTAAAGGAAATACCATAACAAATCCCTATGACACCATTATCCTGTTTCAACCACTATCAATGTTAAGTCATTGTTTCATCTACTATGCTGCCCTTTTGTTCTGGCATTTTTAAATGCACTTTTTAAGTCATGACTAAAAAAAACACATAAAATTCACCATCGTAACCATTATTAAGTGTATAGTTCAACAGTGTTAGATTTAATAACGCTGTTGTGAAACACATCTCCAAAACTTTTTAATCTTGCAAATCTGAAACTCTATACCCTTTAAACAACTCCCCATTTTCACTTCTCCCCCAGCTCCTGGCAACCACCATTCCATTTTCTATGAATTTGACTACTTTAGATACCTCATATAAGTGGAATCATACAGTATTTGTCTTTTTATGACTGGTTTTTTTTCACTCAACATAATGTCCTTCAAATTCATTCACACTGTAGTATGTGACAAGCTTTCTTTTTAAGGTTGAATAATATTCCATTCTATGTACACACCACAATTTCTTCCTCTGTTAATCAATGGACTTATGGGTTGCTTCCATTTCTTGGCTATTATGACTAGCGCTGCTATAAACATAGATGTGAAAAATATCTCTTCAAAATCCTGTTCAGGGGTTCCTGGGTGGCTCAGTCATTAAGCATTTGCCTTTGGCTCAGGTCATGATTCCGGGGTCCTGGGATCGAGCCCCACATGGGGCTCCCTGCTCAGCAGGAAGCCTGCTTCTCCCTCTCCCACAACTCCTGCTTGTGTTCCCTCTCTCACTCACTCTCTCTGTCAAATAAATAAATAAATAAATCTTAAAAAAAAAAAACAAAATCCTGTTTTCAGTTCTTTTGGGTAAATACTCAGAAGTGGAATTGCTGAATCACGTACTAGTTTCATTTTTAATTTTTAAAAAGAACTTCCATATCGTTTTCCATAGAGGTTGCTTGATTTTATATTCCCACCAACAATGCACAAGGTTCTAGCCTCTCCACAACCTCACCAAAACTTCTTTTCCTTTCTTTTTTATAGTAGCAATCCTAATGAGTATGAGGTGATATCTCATTTGCATTTGCATTTCTCTGATAGTTAATGATGCTGAAAATCTTTTCATATGATTGTTGGTCATTTCTCACATACTTTCAGGCAAATTCCAGATATCAAATCACCTATAAATACTTCTTTCTTTATCTGTAACAGATGAAGAGTTAAAAAAGAACAAACAAAACTACCACTTCACCAAAATTAATAAGTTTTTTTAATATCTTAGTATCCAGTTTCTACTCTATTTTCCAAGATTACCTTAAAAATGTCTTTTGACAGCTGGTTTGTTCATATCAGGATCCCAATAAGGTCCACATGCTGCATCTGGTTGATATGGTTCCTAAGTATCCTAATTTACAACAGTTGCCCCTGCTTTTATTAAATGCCATTTACCTGTTGCATAAACAATAACTCACTTTTTAAATTACAAAGGTAATATGGATTATTCTACAGATGGTGTTGAGATAACTGGAAATTTCTTTGAGAACAATAAGATAGATCCATTCCTCACATTTTAACTGGGATAACCATAAAAATAATAGAAGATTTCATGGGGATTTTTAAAAATATAATTTCACAGTGGGGAAAATTTATGTATAAGAGAAAACGCAGTAAGAGTAAAGAGGAAGATCAATCCAGCTTGACTAAATAAAAATAAAACATTTTTGTTTGGGAAAAGCCAATGTAAGTACACTCAAAAGACAACTGACAGGGGCGCCTGGGTGGCTCAGTGGGTTAAAGCCTCTGCCTTCGGCTCAGGTCATGATCCCAGGGTCCTGGGATAGAGCCCCGCATCGGGCTCTCTGCTCAGCCGGGAGCCTGCTTCCCTTCCTCACTCTCTCTGCCTGCCTCTCTGCCTGCTTGCGATCTCTGTCTGTCAAATAAATAAATAAAATCTTAAAAAAAAAAAAAGACAACTGACAAACTGCAAAAAAAACCTTCAACTCATAGTATAGAGGGTTAATTTCTCTAATAAAAAAGAAAAAACCTAACAACACAAGAAAACAGTTCACAAAAAAATGAAAAAACAAATTGATTGTAAGCATGTAAGAAGATGATCAAATTCACTTGTGATAAGAAGGGAAAATTAAAACAATACTGAAAGATGATATTTCAACTATAACATTACCAAATATTATATTGGTAAGGGAAACAAGCACACACAAATATTGAAGGTAGGCATGTAAATGGTATAATCTCTATGGAGAAAAATTTGGCAAGATCTGTCAAAATTGTAAATGCACATTTGACCCAGTAATTTTGCTTCCATGGATTGATTTTTTTAGGTATGTAAAGTATTTGGAACAACACAAGTGATTAGGTATAGGCAAGAGCACTGCAACTGTACAAGTATTCGTAATAGCATTATTATAATAGCTGAAAACTGGAAAAAATCTAACTGCCCATCAATAAGAGACCAGTTATATAAGTTATTACATATACATACAATAGAATAGGGTGGAACCATAAAATATAAGCACAAAACTTTTATGTACTCACATGGAAAAATCATGGTGATATAGTAAATAGAAAAGCAAAATACAAATTATGTATAGTACACTGCTATTTTTTGAAATGTATATTTATGATGTGTGTAGCAAAAAGTTTTAAGTATTTGCTCTCATAGGTGTAATAACTTTGGAATGATACACAACTAACTGATAATATTGGTCAACTCTGGAGAAAAGAATGTAGTGACTATGGACAGGGGTGAAAGGGAGATTTTATCATATATCCTTTTATACCTTTTGAATTTTTATAATATGAATTGCAACACTTAACACAAAAGACAAATTACAACTGAATAAAAGAACATACTCCAGATAAAAAAAATTTAAAAATACAGAAAGGTATATGGTGAAAAGTAATACAGGGATGCATCAGAGATATTGTGGGTTCAGTTCCAGAACATTGCAATAAAGCAAGTATCTCAATAAAGCAAGCCAAGGGCGCCTGGGTGGCTCTGTGGGTTAAAGCCTCTGCCTTCGGCTCAGGTCATGATCTCAGGGTCCTGGGATGGAGCCCCGCATCAGGCCTCTCTGCTCAGCGGAGAGCCTGCTTCCCTTCCTCTCTCTGCCTGCCTCTCTGCCTACTTGTGATCTCTCTCTTTCAAATAAATAAATTAAATCTTAAAAAAAATAAAGCAAGCCAAATGAATTTTTTGGTTTCTCAGTGCATATGTTATGTTTACACTCTACTGTAGTCTATTAGGTGCGCAACAGCATTATGTCTCCAAGTATATACCTTAGTTTAAAAATACTTTATTGTTAAAAAATACTAACAATCACCTGAGCTACAAGTCATAATCATTTTGGTGGTGCAGGGTTTTGCCTCCATGTTCATGGCTGCTGGCTGATCACGGTGGTGGATGCTGAAGGATGGGGTGGCTGTGGCAATTTCTAAAGACAGTAATGAAGTTTGTCACACAGATTGACTCTTCCTTTCAGAAATATTTCTCTGTAGCACCTGGTTCCATTTGATTGCATTTTACCCACAGTAAAATTTTTTTTCAAAAGAAGTTCCTCAAATCCTGCCACTGCTTATCAACTAAGTTTATGTAATATTCTAAACCACTTGTCATTGCAACAATCTTCCCAGCATCTTCACCAGGAGCACATTCCATCTCAAGAAACTACTTTCTGTGCTCATCCATAAGAGAGAACTCCTCATCCGTTCATTTTATTATGAGATTGCTGCAATTTAGTCACACCTTCAGGTTCCACCTCTAATTCCAGTTCTCTTGCTATTTCTACCATATCTGCAAAGTACCTCTGTTGGTCTTGAACACCTCAAAGTCATCCATGAGGGTTGGAATCAACTTATTCTGAACTCTCAATAATGTTGATATGTTGACTTCTTCCCATGAATCATGAATATTCTTAAAGGCATCTAGTATTCCAGATGGCATCTAATAGCCTAGATGTCAATTCTTCCCAGAAGATTTTCAGTTTACTCTGCCCAGATCCATCAGAGGAATCACTACCTATGGCACCTATAGCCTTACAAAATTTCTTAAATAACAAGACTTGAAAATTGAAATTATTCCTTAATTCATGGGCTGTGTTAGAAAGCATGAAAACAACATTAATTTTGTGTATATCTCCATCAGAGCTCTTGGGTAACCAGGCGCACCATCAATGGGCAGTCGTATTTGAAAGGATTCTTTTTCTGAGCAGTAGGTCTCAACTATGGGCTTAAAATAGTCAGTGAACCATGTTGTAAACAGATGTGGTATCATCTAGGCTTTGTTCTGCCATTTATAGAGCACAGGCAAAAGATATTTACCATAATTCTTAAGGGCCCTAGGATTTTCAGAATGGTAAATGAGCACTGGCTTCACCTTAAAGTTACCAGCCGCATTTGCCCCTGACAAGTTAGCCTGTCCTTTGTAGATTTGAAGCCAGGCATTGACTTCTCTCTAGCTATGAAATTCCTAGATGGCATCTTTTTCCAATGGAAGGCTATTTCACCTACATGGAAAACCTGTTTAATGTAGCTTCCTTCATGAATTACCTTAGCTAGATCTTCTGGATGACTTGCTGCAGCTTCTACATCAGCACTTGCTGCTTTACCATACAGTTTTATGTTCTGGAGATGGATTCTTTCCTTAAACACTACCAACCAACCTCTGCTAACTTCAAACTTTTATTCTGTAGCTTCTTAGAATTAAGGAGAGTTAGGGCCTTCCTCTGGATTAGGCTTTGACGTAAGGGGATGTTGGGGCTGGCTTGATTCAGATCACTCAAACTTCCTCCACATCAGCAATAAAGCTGTTTCACTTATCATTCATGTGTTCAGCAGCGTAGCATCTTAAATTCCCTTTAAGAACTTTTCCTTTGCATTCACAACATGGCTACCTTGTGGGCACAAGAGGCCTAGTTTTCAGCCTACCTCAGCTTTCCATATGTCTTCCTCATTAAGCTTAATTATTTCTCGCCTCTGATTTAAAGTGAGACACAGTGCCTTTTCCTTTCACTTGAATACGAGGCCATTGTAGGGTTATTAATTGGCCTGATTTTAATATTCTTATGTCTCGGGGAATAGGAAAGTTAACTGACTGGTCAGTGGAATAGTCAGGACACACACAACATTTATTAAGTTTGCCGTCTTATATTGGTGAGGTTTGTGGTGCCCCAAAACAATGAGCATGTAACATCAAAGATCTGATTACAGATCACTGTAACAAATATATTAATGATGAAGTCTAAAATATTGTGAGAATTGCCAAAATGTGACACAGAAATAGGAAGTGAGCAAATGCTGTTGGAAAAATGGAACCAACAGACTTGTTGCAGGGTTGTCAGAAATCTCCAATTTGTAAAAGAAAAAAAATGCACTGTCTGTGAAATGCAATAAAGCAAAGGGTAATAAAATGAGGTATGCCTGTAGTCCTTTTACCCTCATTCGCTAAAGGTAATACTTATTTCAGATCTCTCCTCTGAGGTATGATTAAGTAGATCTAGGGATAGGCTGGGAATATATTTCTTAGACCATTTTACTGAGTAATGATTGACACACAAATAGCTGTACATAATTAATGTATACAATTCAAGTTTAGAGATAAGAATCATCACCATGGTTTATGCCATAAACATACCCATAACCTTCAGAAGTTTCTTCCCGCCCTCTTATTTTTTGTGATAAAAGCACTTAAAATAAGATTTACTGTCTTAGCAAAGTTCTAAGTAACTTATTTTTTAAAAAGATTTTATTTATTTATTTTGATAGATAGAGATCACAAGTAGGCAGAGAGGCAGGCAGAGAGAGAGGAGGAAGCAGACTGTCCGCAGAGCAGAGAGCCCAATGCGGGGCTCGATCCCATGATCCTTGGATCATGACCTGAGCTGAAGGCAGCGGCTTTAACCCACTGAGCCACCCAGGCGCCCCCTAAGTAACTTATTAATCATAAGCACTATGCTATACAGATCTCTAGGACTCATTTGTCTTCTATAACCAAAACTTTGCACCCTTTGACTAATACTTCCCCAATACTCCTTCCTAACAGCTCCTGGCCACCACCATTCTACTCTCTGCTTCTATGAGTGACAATTTTAGATTCCTCATATAAGTGGTATCATGAAGGACTTGTCCTTCTGTGTCTGGCTTATTTCACTTAGCATGACATCCTCCAGGTTATCCATGTTGTCCCAAATGGCAGGATTTCCTTTTGTAAGGCTGAATAGTATTCTACTGTATGTATAAACCATATTTTCTCTATTCATTCATCCAACAATGAACACTTAGGTCACTTTCAAGAACCCCAGGTGATTGTCATGATGAGGCAAGTTGAAGAAACAGTGCTCTCTAGTCAGATCACACCGCATGGCAATTTACTTCTTCACAAAATATCTAGAGTTATCTGATGGCAATTAAATCCTGATCAGGGAAAGGAAGAAGCCTTCTAGCCACAATGCCCCTCAGAATAGCTGAGTACCCTGGCTCCATTTCCATGTGTGATGACGGCTACCACCTGTAAACAGACTGACTTCCAGTCCCTGGCTCAAACTGATTCAGTTATTTCTTAACCTTGCAATTTTTCAAGAGCTAAAATAATTTAGGTGAATTTAAACAACATACCCAAAATACTTAGAAAAGAAGCACATTTGAATTTTAAAGAAAGTAAGAGTTGAGATTCTGAACAACTGCCTATAGCTTTTAATTGCTAGCTCACTGTTCAGTACAAATACAAATTGAAGGCCTTCTAAGTGCCAGGATGCAGACAGCACAGCGTAAGACACTTAATATACATGTTAAAAAGTTACTACCACAGGATGCCATGGAAACATAGAGCAAAGGGACTTAACCAGTCAATGAGGAAATGCTATCCAGAGGACACAACACTTTTATTAATAAAACTCAAGGGAAAACAACTCTCTGAGAAAAGTTTAATGTCTCATTTCACTTTGTAAGTCAAGGGGAGGGGTGGATTATGTTTAAGTCCACTTTAGCAATAGAAATATGGACAGTTTACATTTCAGCTGCAAGGCCTTTGTGACTTGAAGTCTAATTACTGAAAAAATGGAGACCAAAACTACTAGTCAAACAAATTTTCATCACTTCATACTGTGTAGCCCAGCAACTAGTAAGAGACCAAACTGAGAGTCATGAAGCTAAAGAATATAGAACTCAAAAGTAAGAAGAGCAACAATTAAAAAAAAAAACAATTTAAGGCAACATCAACACACTGGCCTTCTCTCCTGACTGCAGGAATCTCAACTATCTACATACACATGCATTGTATAATCTTTGCCATTAAATATCTCCATCAAATTGGAGGCAGAATACTGATCCAATGTTGGTAAAGGCTATTAAGGTACTAGTTTTAATTTGCAAATACCCAATTTTAGTAACCTCAATCACTATTAGGCTATGTGGTTCATCTGGGGGCTAGAGACTCTACTTTGAGAGTAACTTCTACCATCAGAAGATATAGCAGGAATTTCAGTTGACCTTTGCTTAAATTCCAGTGATGGGTAAGTCATGGGCAAGTCACTTAGCTTCTTCATCTATAAAGTAGAGATTTTGCAAATTCCTGATTTTAAGACTTAGAAATTACTACTCATAAATTATTGAACACTACATCTGAAACTAATGATGTACTATAAGTTGGCTAATTTAAATAAAAAAGACTTAGAAATTACTTATATAAAATACCTTGCATGTAGGATCTGAAAAAGTGGTTATAAAATAAATTATAGTCTGTTTATTTTGCAGAGATGAAGCCTATGGTGTGTACTACTCTCTGTAGGTCCTGAGAAATCATCTGAGACAAGTAGATACCAGTATAGGCACCTGTTCTGCCCAAAGCAAATTTTAACGATTGAAAAATCAGAAAGCCTGATACAAAAATAGAAAAAGTTCATCATTACATTTGTGTGTGTGTGTGATTTATTCTTCTTTAACTTGGAACAGGAGGTCTGATGCCTTTCTTACATACCAAGAGGTCAATGTTAGGTCTTATATTTTTGTGTTAAGATGTGCAGTAAAGAATTTAGCCTTTGGTCCCTTCATTGGGAATGATTAATTTTATCCTATTTCATAATGGAAAACAGCTGTTTAGAAATGCAGGCATTTCTTAACAGACATTCTGCACAGTGCTTTTTTTTTATATTTAGGATAACGGATAACAACTCCCAAGATACTTGTAGAATTCTGGTATTCCAATGATATCATGCTTCATTTTCAGTACCATCGTACAGTAATTCAGTATCTCCATTGCAGCTCTTCTTTTACACCATGAACATTAATTGAGAAAGGCTAACTGAACAATATTAGTCCCTTTTCATAAAATATAATACCAGAGAGCCTTTCCTGGAATGCAAAAGACAATTCTGCAATTTTGGGGATATAGTTCAGGCCATCACTTTCATTTCTTGGAAACCAATTTCAGCACAGTAAAGAAGCCAGTTTATCATCCCGCCAAATGAGTTTCCCAAAGGCATAATTTTGCTAAGAATGAGCAAATACAACCATGCATTTGTGAAGCTACTTTTGAATAAATCTGCTTTTATTCAGAGTGCCTAGATGAGTTGCAATGTCAACCAAACAGATCAAATATTTTATTTCAATCTTTGCTAATGCACTGAATGGCCTTTGGATGCCAAACAAGTCCCCCCCCCAGCTTTTTTTCCAGTATCTTCGCTACCATGCCTCAACTAAGCCAGTCTATATATAATAGGTCAGATTTCCATAATGTGCATCTAATAAATCGAAGTATTCAACTGTGTTTGGTGTAAACCACAATGTTAACCACAAAATCCTGACATGATTCATTTTGAACATTTCCGCACAAAAACTGAATCCCTAAGGAGTGACACAATGAAAAGCTTTAAGTCCTTATAAAGTATTTCTGCTTCAGATTGAAGTATTCTGAGCCTAAGAATAACACTACTATTTGCAGAAGCACTATCTGTAGTTATAATTTTGACCAACCTATACTAAAAATTTCAAGACTTTCCTCAACACACAAAATCCAGGTTTTTCTGAATGTACCTGTCACAGACTCCAAGTCCAAAAGAGTCAGATTCCACCAAAATTCTTAACACATAAATTTTATCTAGGTGCAGTTGTTCTCAAACCTTAAGGTGCATCAAAATCAGCTAGAGGGCTTGTTAAAACAGACTGACAAGCCCCATATCCAGTTTCTGACTCAGTAGGTCTAAACCAGGACCCGAGAATCTGCATTTCCAGTTTCCAGGTGATACACTACTGTTGGTCAGGGACCATACTTTGAGAACTACTGGTTAGGCACATAGTTAAGTGTATAGGTATTTGGGTAGTGTTTAGATCTCTTGTAACCAGCTGTAATTTAAAACTTCACAAATAACTTCTTGACCCAATTTGTCCTAAAATTGTTTAGCCACAAATCTTTAACATCCTGAACAACAGTATTTCCTATCTTTACAAATGCTTGTTTATGATGTAATTTCTGCTGTACTCAACAGACAACTTTTTTCTTAAACCACCACCTATGAAAGACTTTCAAGCCCTGGCAAATTCTTCATTCACTATATAAATGCAATTCATAGCAGTATCACTTACTCTGTTTGTATTCCAAAACACAGCCTATTGAAATTCCAAGCCCTCTTAAAACCTCTTTTTGTTTCAGGACTCCTCATTTTTATACTAGTCATGCTTCTTACAATGGTTTATTTTGAAACGGTGTCTTAAACTGCAGTATTTCAACACATATATTTTATTTAGATATAATACAGAGGAATATATTAGTTCAGTTCATACTGCCAGCTTTTTGATTTGAGAGAGGCAGAGGCAGAGAGAGAAAGAGAGAGAGAGAGAGAGAGGGAGAAAAGACGATGCCTCAAGCCCCATGACTGCTTCTTGCCTTAGGGCATAAAATATATGTAGACTTAAGTGTATTCTTTGTGATATAAGAGTGCCCAGAAGATGGACTGGTCTATTCTTATAGCTCTGGTTCAGATGCTTTGGGAGTGCTAAGAAGTATTTGATAGACCAAATTTAAGCCTTACATAGTGACCTTATATGAAGATTTATTTGTAGAAATTGTCCTTCTTATAGACATGCCTGCCTATGTGCAAACTGGCAAAAGGAAGTATCCCAAAGTTGAAAGATACCTTGGTTAAGAATTTGAAGCATATTTTAGTGTTTTAAAAATTTCATTAGTTATCTAACAAAACAACCCTTCATTCCTTCAACCAATGTTTTTTGCAACTTGGTATGTGTCCAAATACTGTGTAAGGAGATGCAAAGATGAATGAAATACGGTCCCTTCCATCAAGTCACCTGCATATAACAGATAATCACAATGTATTACAGTATAAGCCAATGGAAATATGTAAAGAGTTCTATGGAAACACAGGAGGGACTTAAATTAATACCAACTAACACATATGTAAAGTATGTTCCCATACATTATACCCAGTAGTTTTCTTGACTGTCCTGGGAAACATGGTATTACTTCCTTATCCATTTTATAAATGAAGATCTTCAAAATGAAATAATAAATTACCCAAGATCCAACTAGTGACCTGAATCCAAGTCTCTAGACTTCAACTCATTTGCTCTTTTCACTACTGCACAAATCCCTCGTCTCTGAATTAAAAGAAAAAATTTTGATTTTTAAATATGGTACCTTCTTGTATAATTTTTTGTCAATTTTCATAGATGTGGGTACAAGAAATATTTCATGCTTACCAAAACTATTATAAAAAAGTACAAGCACAAACAATCATTATCTATGTAACATATTACCCCCAAAACTTAGTGGCTTAATAAAACATTTATTATCTCATAGTATCTGTGGGCATGGCTTAACTGGGTCCTCTGGCTCAGGCTGCAATCTGGGTATTAGCTGGTCTGCAGTCATCTCAAGGCTCAACTGGGGAGGATCCGCTTCCAAGCTCACTCACTTGGCTGTTGGCAGGATTCAGTTTCTTGCAGGTTGTTGGACTGAGGGCCTCAGTTCCTCACTGGCTGTTAGTTGGAGGCTGCCCTCAGTTTCTTGTCATGTGGACCTCTCCATAGGGCAGTTCACAACATGGCAGCTTGCTTCATCAGAGTGATCAAGCAAGAAGAGCCAGAGAGAGAAAAAGAGAGTGCAAACAAGATGGAAGTCACAGTTTTTTTTTTATAACCTCATCTTGAAAGTGACATCTGATCACTGCTTTAGTCTGCTCATTAGAAACAAGTCACTAGGGGGGCGTCTGGGTGGCTCAGTCAGTTCAGCATCTGCCTTCAACTCAGGTCATGATCCCAGGGGTGGAGCCCCACATTGGGCTCCCTGCTCTGTGGGGAGTCTGCTTCCCCCTCTCCCTATGTCCCACCCCCCACCCTGCTCATACCCTCTCTGTCTTCAATAAATTCTTTTTTTTTTAAAGAAACAAGTCATTAGGTCCAGCACACACACAAGGGATAGGGAGTGATGACACAAGATTGTGAATACTAGGAGGTAGGGAACATTGGGAGCCATTGTTAGAAGTTTGCTATCATGAATGGCAAGAGGCACTTGGTCACTGTGTCAGGGAGACACCATGGAACAGTAGAGATTCCAATAAATGAAGACCATGTGGCTAAGCAAAAGGGTGCAATCAATGTTGCCAAAGGATCTGATATTTCACAAGTGGTTGGAAAGTCAGACTTTTCTGTAACATTTCACAATTTTTAAAATACTGGCAACAAATTCTTATTTTTTAAAAAAGAAATGTATCCATATAATACAAGTTAAATAGAGGGGAGTGAAAAATTATTCAACTAAATGATGCCTTAATATTCAGTCCAAACCTGCTGCTTGATTTCAGATTCTGATAAACACTACTTACTGGTCAACAAAAATCAATGAAGTTCTTTTAAGAAACATGTGGGCCTATGAGCTGCCAGTCTGCCATCCTTGCCATAACCTTTGTAATTTCCCTCATGGTACAGGTAAAAGGGCAAGGGTTTTGGTGTCTGGTATGCATATCCTGATTCTGCCACTTCCATTGACCATGTTATTGGGCCTATGACAAGGTCAGAGAAATGATCCTCAGGGCTCATAACTGTATTTTTGTACTTGTCTCCCCTACCAGACAACACTGTCCTGGAGACAGACAGAGAGACAATCTCCCTGACGTCAACACTCCCTTATCTCACTTCCCTGTTTCATTTTCCTCCATAGCACTTACTATACCACCTAAAACACTATGCATTCTTTTTATCTTGTTTATTGTTTGTCCTCCCCATTAGAATGTAAAATTCATAAGATCACAAATCCATTTTGTTCACTACTTTATCTTCACAATCTTGAACTGTGCCTGGCATACAGTAGAAGCCCAATAAATACTTGTTGACTGAATGAATTCCACTGTTCATAGTAATTAGATACAGGGTCTCGCACAAACTGGATGCTCAAAAAATGTTACTTGAAGTGAAAACTACTCACTGTCCTGATAAGGCAAATGCGGTGAAATGAGGCCAGAGAATGGCAGGCAGATCACGAAGGACCCTGCGTGCCATGCCATGTTAATCTTAAAGGCATGAAAGTAAAATGAAACATATTCAACTTACTTGGCATATAAGATACTTTGTGCGAATAGCTGCTGGCATTTATATAGCGTTTACTATGTGCCAGGTAATGTTATAAGCACTAATGTTAAATCATTTAAGACTTAAAACAAAGTGTGTGATGCAGGTATTATTACTACCCTTATCTTCCAGATGAGGAAACGAAGGCACAGAGAGGTTAACTTGCCTAAGTTTACATACCTAGTAGGTAGAAGAACAAGGATTTAGACCCACACAGTCTGGTTCCAAGTTCTATGCTCTTAGCCATTATGCTACAGAAACTAAATATAAGAAACATGTTCTGGAAAAAGTTTAATTTAAAATGCAACTATACGGTTTTACAGTATGTTAAAGATGAAGGATTTTGGTGTCAAAAATATTTAGGTTTGTACCTTGGCTCAACCATGTTCTAGCAATGCAACCTCAGGCTCAGATATGCTGAGTCTGTTTTATTTTAGCCATAAAAAAGGAGATTCATACATATCCTGAGTGGTGGTTATAAGGATTAAATGGCATAATGAATCTATGTAAGGTATCCAGCCCATGTGGTTGCTATTATTACTACCACCAAGAGGGACTTTATTCTATAAATATATTGCTAAGCAGCTACCAAACTTAGTTGACAGTTTTGTAATTCCATTTGGAATTTAAGTTCACTTACATGGAATTAATATATAACATCATGAAACACTGATTCTAAATTCTTCCTTATCTGACCTTTAAAGCTCTCTATAGTCAGTCAGTCAAATCAACTACAATCTCACTCTCTCCCAAAAACCATTATTGTATACAATGTGTCAAGCCCTGGAAGTATTCCAAGCCCTCTTGGAATTCAATTAAAAGAGAATTATATACAAAGTTTAGGTTGTAAAATAAGTAAGTTTTGGGGATGTAATGTACCACATGGGAAAAAAGAAAGAGAATTACATGTGATATGAAAATACCATGAAAGAGAAAAAAAATGAGAGTTTAAAGAGCATTTGGGCAGCATATCATTCATGTTGGCTGGGAAAAATGCAGAGTGGTAATTTTTTAGCAATCTGCAGGAATTTTCTATGTAAGGGTGAGAGTAACATAGGCAAAGCACTAGGTGAGCACACCGTAAGCCTAGGAAACTAAAAAGTTTAGGATGGTTGGGACACTCTGATGGCTGGAACAGGTGTGGGCAGAGGTAAGCACCAAATAAGGCTGGACAGAGTTTGGGATCAGACTGTAAAAGGCCCTGTCTGCCATGCTGAGAAGTCTGGACTTGGGAGGGTAGGCAAAAAGCAGCTAGTGGGTATCTCTGGGCACACAACAAAGTCAGCTTTGGTCTTCAGGATGGTATCCCTGACAGCAATGGTTAAGAGGGACTATAGTCCAGAAAATGGTAGAGGAAAAAGTTAAGCTATTTTCATGTTTCAGAAAAGAAATGATGCAGCTTGGAATAAGGCAATGGGAGTGGAACTGGCTGGACTCTGGAGACATTTTTGATACAGAAGTGACAGGACTAGGTAACCAACTGAATATGGGAAGTGACAAGAGAGTAAAGAATTAAAGACTCGATCATCTCTGGCTTGAAATAGATAAAAGACAATGTTCAAACAAAAAGAGAATACTAGGAATAGAACAAGTTCTGGGGGAAAATAATGAGCTCCATCTTGAATATTTTTAAGGTTAAATGATCTATAACACATTGAGTAGTAGAGCTGAAAAGGTATGTCAAAAGCTCATGAGACAGTTTGAGTGTAGAGAAAGAGCTACAGGAATCATCAGAATATAGTTAATATTTAAAGCCCTAATAATGGTAAGATTGCTCAGGAAATGAATATAGAAGAATATGACTAGGACAGAAGCCTTAAGAGCACTGAGGCTTAAGGAAGCAGGCAAAAGAGAAGGAGCAACTTAGGAAAGGAGAAAGAACTCGAGACTTAAGAGAATGAGAAGTGTGCAGCATTATGAAATCCAAGGAAGGCAATTCAAGAAAAGGATGGCTCAATAGTGTCAATTATCTCAGAAGACCAAAAAAGGTTAAGAGTGGAAATGGATGTGGCAGCCTGAGAATGGTGACATCAGATATCAAGCGGCAATAGGCTAGGGAATGGGAATTAATACAGTCTTCTTTGTTCATGAATAATGGTTAAAAGGGAAGAATGGGATAAGAATAATAGCTTAAGGGAATGACAAAGTAAAGGCAAAGTTTTTGTTGTTTAAAGGTTACTTGTTTATGCTGTAAGTGCAAGAACCAGAGGGAGAGACTGAAAATTCAAAAAAAGAAGACTGCTGTGACCCACTCACTTGGCACTTAGCTTACACGTGCTTTATATTGGTTGTACTGTAAATAAGTGCTCAACAAGTTGACTTACTGTTTTTCTTCGTGTATTTATGCATATTATCTCGTCAATAAAAGTGTACAATCTTAACAAGAATATACAAAAAGAAGGAAACAGTGTGGTGGAATTGTGGAAAGGGACTTTGAGCAACACAGACCCAGAACAAGAACTTTTATCCAGCACTTAGCAGTATACAGACCAAAGAAAAATCATTTCACCTCTTTGTACCTCAGTTATTCAACTGTTAAAAATGGGAAGAATACTGTGCATTCTTGCAGGCTTATAAGGAATAAATGAGATATTTAAAAAGCACTTTATGTACAACTTGGTGCTCAAGTAGTAGTAATAATTATTATAATCATTTTTCCTACCATTAGTGCACCTAGAAGTGTCCCTGACTTTTCAGAATGTGTCTATGACTAAGGGTAAATAAACAACCCAGAAGTACAGCAGCCATTGCTCTACTGTATTTTAGAGAATGAAAGCATAAAATGACATCAGCTTTTGGTCAGACTTTTCAAAACTTTGATCGTTCTTGTACCACCAATTTCTGCCACATCCGAGTATTGCAACTTAATACTCTTCTTTAAATCAACTTGTTTTTAATGGTCCCATTCTAAAGAATTATAACTGTGAAGTGGTGGGTTTGATGTTTTCTCTTTTTTTCTAATATACATTAACCATTAAAACAAAGCATTCATCCCCAGAACCACCCCATGTCATCTCCCAAACTACAATCTAAAACTGCTTTTGGCTGCTCTACTTTTCAGACTCTTAAAAAGAGAACAGACTAGCAACTGGTCAGTTTACTTAATTTTCCTGCCATTAACAATTGCCACTACAAAGGTTTGCAGAACATACTAAAGAAACCAACCAAATGACAAAGTTTATGCCAATAATATATGCTGAATTTTCTCATGGGAAGTCTTACGTTGTCTAAAGCTAAACGGACAACCCAGCAATTTATCTTTTGTTTAATCCCTCAACCTTTATTTTCTCTATTACAAATGAAAATGAGATTAGGAATAAAGGCCAATTTTGTAGCCTAGGCTGAAGAACAAAACCAAGGGGAGGAAAAATAAAGTAGTGGGTTTTGTTCTGAAGCACTTAGCAGTTCAGTTGAAAGAAATGGTAGCCATGCAGATCATCCAAAGTGAAAAACTGCTATCTTCAAGATAGTGGAACACTCCTCTATAAAGGCAAACCATGATCAGTTATCAACCAATAATTTTTAAATCTGTACTATAAACCAGGAAGCTCTCCTTCACTCCAACAATAAAAAGCACCAACCAGAACCAGGAAAGAGAACTTCATTCACTGATAACAACTACAGATACTTTACAAATATGATTTTGGAGCCAGTCTTAAATCCACTATATTAAGACCCACTATATTAAGTTACTCCCTACAATCCACTCTCTTAGAATTACTGACCTATTCATTCAGGGGTAAAAAAAAAAATGTATCCTAAACCTAAAATATTCAGGACATTATGGAGAATATGAAAAGATCAAAGAATCTGTTTACAATCTAGCATAGGGAGTAAGATTTATATATTCCTCAAATGGTTGTTCTCAGGACTGTTGGGAATTTTTTCCCCAATGCTGTATTATGAAAAACTTCATAGGGCAAAGCTGAAATTTTGCAGTGAGCACACAAATACCCACCACTGAGATTCTACTATTTTCACTATACTTGATTTTTCAATCCATCTCATTAGGATGAACTACTGGGATTTTAAATATGAGACTGTGTAAAAGAGAATTTTGGTAGGCCATAGTAAAGCTGCTTCTCAAAGCTTTTGATTGATAGGGTACATGAACAAAAAAAGTTTGGAAACCACAAATCCACACTCAGTGTTTAACTCTCCTGCCAACCTACAATCAAAATCCATTCAGATCTCATGGCTGGCCATTTATGTTTCCACACCCTTGTCCACTACCTGAACTATATCCTTCCCAGCCCTCTTTCAAGACTCAGCCCAATACGTGAAGCCTTTCCCAACTTTCAAACCCTCATTCAGAATTAACCATGCCCCCATAGGGGCCATATTTTTCAATTGCAATTAGCTCACAGTATCTACAACTTGGTTTTGTCTTTTACTAAACTGACCTCCGTGTACTGAGATTCCCTTTTACGTCTGAATCCTTGGCAACAGGCATAGTACCTAGCCTACAGCAAGCAATAAATGTATATAAATAAATGACTCAGACCTGTCTTTACCAGGAACCAGGGAAGATTTTAGGTGAGTGTGGGAAGGATCTAATAATCACACTGGCACTTTAGATTCGTCTTAGAGCACTGTTGTTAAGATCATGAGCTCTGGGGGTGCCTGGGTGGCTCAGTGGGTTAAAGCCTCTGCCTTCGGCTCGGGTCGTGACCCCGGGGTCCTGGGATCCAGCCCCCCATCGGGCTCCCTGCTCAGCAGGGAGTCTGCTTCCTCCTCTCTCTCTGCCTGCTTCCCTGTGATCTCTGTCTGTGAAATAAATAAATAAAATATTCTAAAATAAAAATCACGAGCTCTGGAGTCAGACTGCCCGGGCATGAATCCTGGAATTTCAGCTCCGCCGTTTATTGCTGGGTGACTTTGGGCAACTTTCTAAACCTCCTGTGCCTCAGTTTTTCATTTGGAAAACAGGGATAATACTGCTTCACAGGTTATTGTGAGGATCAAATGAGATAATTTTGTTGTTAAAGCACACAGATTAGCGCCTGGCACATACAGTCAGTCACTGTTACCAGCAACCAGGTTAATAGTGACACTGAGGTAAAAAGTCCTTAAAGCTTCGGTGGTAGCAATGAAAACAAAGTAAAAAGAATCCTTTTTTTTTTATGAATGAAGAATCTATTGAAAAATGTTCAGTCAGGAAGGCAAACAAATGAATGTGGTATTTTTTGCTACTTTGTATGTTTGAGATAGCTCTTTACTAAAATTTGTTATTAAAAACAGCTATAATCTGTCCAATCCAGGCAAAGATTTGATGATGTGCACAAGGAGTTCCAGCATGAATGGACTGTAGTCACAAACTCTATGACCACTGCAAGCTTCTTGATGCAGGTCTTCCAGTCTCTCAGATGAGATTTTTGTCCTCCACATTACTCCACCCAGGACCATTTCTTTATGATTCTCACAATTCCCTGTCCTGTCTTCCAATTGTGACCACACACCCAAGAGCCTTGGTTGGAAAATGGGTTTGAGGTTTTGTCCTACCCAACCCTGTACTACTTTTTCTTCTTCCTGCCCACCTCCTTTACTTCTCAAGCCTTGCTATTCCCCACACGTAAGAACTTGAAACCTAAGAGTATGGGAAAGCAACAGAGCAATAGGAGTGGTGCCAAGAACTGGGGAATGCTGCCAAACTCTTCTCCAGGCCCCATATGCAGTGACCAACTACATGCAGAGATTGGATTTAACTGCCCATGGGGCCTCACATGCTTGATATTCCTTTTTGCTTCTGTCCATTCTCTTTCTCCCACTTAAAGTAGCCCTCCCAAACCCATAACCCATTCAAATCCAATCCATCCTTGAAGAACTAGAGACCCATCTTCTTTAAGGATGTCTCCCCTGACCCTTTTAGCCCATAGATATACCCTCCCACACAGATTCTGTACTTAAAGTCTGTACCATAAAGCATAATCACATACACACTTATACCATTAAATAAGTCTTTCATGTTTATATATTTGATTTTCCAAGGGCAGGAAACCATGTCTCACAGTCCCTTAAACCCCTCACTCTCAGTGATCTAACACTTGTTGAACAGTGACTGAATCAGTGGGGTTTTTTATTTGTTTCTGCTAAGGCAGGAGGAGCTAGAAGCAAGTTGAAATGAAAAAGGCTGAATGGACAGATGGGTAAAAAAAAGCGCACAGGGTCAAAATGGGGGAAAAAGTTGTAGAAGAAAGGTATTCGATTATCTGCTTAACTGATTTGCTGCCAGGTTGGAAAGAGACATACGTAAGAGAGATGCCAAGTAGAAAATTGTGGAAAAAGACATGTCAGCTTGACGCAGAAGACAAAAGGAGAAAGATGGTATCACAAAAGAAATTCGGCTAAAACCCAGAGACAGGCCACTGGATAAGTGAAGGTAAGGGGAGTTACTGGGATGACATGGGTAGATGTGGTTGTGTTGGTGAGCGAACCAGTAGGGGGTGGTATGAAGGGTGGGTAGATGGATAAAATGATAAAAGTTAGGCAAGTGGATTAGCTGATTAGGCAGTGAGTAGATGGGGGACAGGTTAGCAGGTGAGTGGTTAGGTGTTTAGCTGGGAGGGAATAGGTGCGGGGCATATTATTTAAGATCCGGCCCCTCCCTCACCTTGACCCGGAAGCGGATGAGTGCTAGCCTCACGCAGTGGCTCAGGCAGGCCGGTGGCAGGAACCAGGCCCGTGGAGGAGGGGTGCCCTTGTTGCCCACGTGTCCCACGATCAGTTGCGCTGTCTGCCGTTCGGCCTGGCACCGACGGCCCCATTCGGCCAGCCGGTCCTTTCCCAGGCCCCCGGGGAACATGACCACCAGCTCCAGGCCGTCGCCGCCGGGATAGGCACAAGCCTGGCATAGCGCTGACAAGTAGCCCAGCATGGCGTTCCATTGGCCGCCACACACCCAGTCCGTCTGGTAGCCACCATAAAGCCGCGGAAGCGCCGAGCCCGCGTCCACAAGCACCCGGGCCCCGGGCAGCGGAGGGGGCGGCGGCGGCAGCGGTGGGTGCAGCCCAGGGTGCGCTTGGCCGTGATGGTGGAAGTGGTGAGCGGGGTGATGGTGCCGAGTCGGCCCCGCGCCCCCGGAGTAGGCACCTAAGGCAGCGGGCGGGAGCGGCGGTTGCAGAGGCGCGGAGCCCCTGGCGGCGCGTGGAGCCCCGGGCGCTAGAGCTGCCGTAGGCGGCAGCTGACGATGCTGGTGCTGTTGCTGCTGGCGCGAGACCGTGCGCGCGAGTTTGAGGAGGTCCACGGGCACCACGGCCCCGGGACAGCGCTTCTCCAGGAACTCTTGGAAGCCCTGGACGCCCATGCTTCGTCAGCGGGCAGACGAGACGGCGGCTGCGCGAGCAGGTTAGGCGGCGATCTGGGCGCGAAGCTGGGGGCGGGCGCGTGCGCACTCCACGGGGGGCGAGGGGGCGGGAAAAGGATTCCCGAGGGGAGGGGTGAGCGAGCGAGGGGATGAGGGCGGGGTAGGGAGGAGACCACAGATCGGATTTGGCTGGGGAAAAGGGGTGAGGCCGACCCGATTTAGGAGAGGCTGGGAGGATAAAAGCGATGACGGGCTCTAGTGACTTCTCTTTTTTTTTCCCCCCCCTCACCGGCCGCTCTTCACCGCGTCAAAAGGGGTGAAGCTTCTTCCTTCCACCTCCGGGAGCCATGTTGTCTCGTCTTCTCTATGGTACACGGTTTCCAGCTGCGGGAGGGGGAGCGGGGCAGGGCGGAAGGGCATCCTGGGAGTTGTAGTCTTCTCTATGGCCTCAGGATGTAGTCGAGGAACAAGATTACCACCTCTTTCTGCCCTAGCGCTCACAAGATCCGAGATGGCGGGGAGTGATAAGTGTTTAGGATTTGCACTCCAATTCCCTCTATCCGCCGAGTTGCTTCAGGCTATTTACCGCCTTTCCCAGGAAAAGAGTTTGGCGGGGGGTGGGGAGAAGTGATGCATCATGGGAAAGGAAATAGCGTGGATTAATTGAGATCAGCTAAACAACGCTAAAATTCCCTGGGAGGGAGCATTTTCCTTTGGGTGGGGGGATAATATGCGTAGTTTTTAATGAATGAGATGGGACACATATGAAATGTAAAAATGCTAACCAGTATTTCTATAGTAATCCACTTAACTTTTAACACTGTAATTCTTCGAAGAGTTATTGACCCCAATTTATGAGTGGTGAAATCAACATTATTTGCCCAACATAATGCAGAGACAAAGTGAAATTGAGTACCACTTTTTTTTTTTTTCCAGAAAGTCTTTGGTCAGGGAAATAAGCACCAACACAGATTAAACTGCACGTTGTACCTTTCCACTATTCACTGAGCTACAGCGTCGTATAGTTAGGATCCTAGTTTACAAATCTCACTGAATCTGTCAGGGAGCTCTTGCAGAATAACTGGAAGGGCTACAATTGCAGATATACAGAATCATAATCTTTAGGGAAAAAAATAGATTTTCAGCATGCTTCTCAGTTGATTCTGAGGTAGCACTAACTGGCTTTTAGGGCCCACTCTTTTAGCAGGAGGAGGGCAGAAAACAAGATCTGTTTTATAATGGTGAGTAGTAGCCAGATCTGGCTTGGAACATAATGACAGATGGGAGGTAATAGCAGGCAGAGTTAGAATGCAGAAGTGCGGAACCCAAGAGTAGTCAAGATGAATGAGGTTTGAGAACAGTCTAGTAGGATTCAAAAGCTGAAAATGCTTCAAGCTCCTTTTATTTGTATCATAAAAGAACAAGACAGAACAAGCTAGATTGGCAAGGAATAAATAGATGGTGAAGCAGTGCACACGGATAACCCTTGAAAACAAGCAGTGAAAGGAGAGCACAGTGGCTTGAAGGGATGAAAGATGGAAAGAATAGAGGTTTTCTAGTACAGTAAACACCTATTGGATTGTCTCTAAGCCCTCATTTTCTAAGAATTTACCCTCCTACCATTGACAGAGTTACAGCAAAACCTGCCATGTTCTTATAACCATAGCTGAATGGTTCAAAGGCAGGCAAATAGTCCAAGCTGGGTCAATTAGAATCTCATTCCCTGGGGGTGCCTGGGTGGCTGAGTGGGTTAAAGCCTCTGCCTTCGGCTCAGGTCATGATCCCAGGATCCTGGGATCGAGCCCCGCATCGGGCTCTCTGCTCAGTGAGAAGCATGCTTCCCCACCCACCCCCACCCCCCCGCCTGCCTCTCTGCCTACTTGTGATCTCTGTCTGTCAAATAAATAAATAAATAAACTCTTTAAATTAAAAAAAAGAATCTTCATTCCCTAGAAAATTGGAATTGGGCCAGAGAGATCAGTTTTTCTCTAAGCATAAAACTTGGAAGCTGTCAGCAATTTTACCACCAGAGGGATGGAAGTAAAATATACTGGTCTATAGAAAGTGAAGAAAAATGCAGATTCCCAGCACAGAGAGATAGTCTTTGTGTTTAAGTTCCAGGTTCTTTATCATTCCTGAAGCATTTTTGGTCCTGTGAGGCAACACCATATCCTTACTATTACTATTTTTCAGACAGAATTGGGTTAGAAACTACTTATGACAAAACAAAAACAAAAACACAGACACAAAAAGAACACCCTTCAAGAACTGATATGGGAAATGGAGTCTGACAATTTACAGACCCTAAAATATGGAACTGGCAGAGACTGGAGATCTCCCACATCAGTTAACGGGAAGTTGGCATTCTGTGTTATTTGGCAGTGAAGCGGCTTTGCTGACTTAGAGCAGTAGAACTCTCTCATGTCAAATGTTTCACTTAGAGCAGTAGAACTCTCTCATGTCAAATGTTTCACTGGTTAGGAAATTGGCATCTAGGTAATTGGAATGAGGTTATCTGTATAAGCTTTATAGGCTCCTTGTTCTCCAAATCCCCCAAATGTGATGATGTCTCCCTCTGTAAATGCATTCAGCTGGAATGCAAGGAAGAGAGGGTAGGTGTAACACACCCAAAGAAGGTCAGAAAAGAGGGATGGGGCGGCTGGGTGGCTCAGTCAGTTAAGCGACAGACTCTTCATTTTTGGCTCAGGCTGTGATTTCAGGGTCATGGGATCAAGCCCCACGTTGGGCTGGGTGCTCAGTGGAGAGTCTGCTTCTCCCTCTCCCACACTCTCACTCTCATAAATAAAATCTTTAAAGAGAGACACAGAGAAAGACACCTCATAGCTTTGAACTCAGCCTATTATTATCTACCCAAGCTCTGAACTGGAGACCCTGAGCAGAATGCCAGAGGGAATAAGCCAATCATTAGGTAGAGTGCTAAGAGATAGAACCTGCAACGGGATGAGCCAGGTTATTCCCTTTAGTAGATCTGAAGATTCAAAGAGAATACTTTGACAAGATTCTTGGACTTGTTATTAGCATTCTGAGTCCCCTCAGATGGAATCCACAGGCAGTCAAATGAAGTTTTGAGGAAGTTGTATCACCAGAAAATCATATCTAGTGAATAGGGACCATGAACAGTGAGTGTCAAAGTATGGTCCCTGGACCAGCACATCAGCATCACCTACAAACTCAGAAATTCTCAGGCCTTACTTCGGACCTGTAGAATCAGAAACTCTATGAGTGGGGCCAGCAATCTGTGTTTTAAGTAATATCAAAGATAAACAAAACTCGACATTAGTTAAAGCAGTGAAAGCTGGGTGAGGAGGAGGGCACTTGTGATGAACACTGGGTGTTATATATAAGTGATGAATCACTAAATTCTACTCCTGAAACCAATTTTACCATATATGTTAACTAGAATTTAAATAAAAACTTGAAATTTTTAAAAAAGGCAGCGAGAACAGATTTTATTCTGTAACCAGTAGGGGAAATCAGTAGGGGAAAATGCTGGGCTCTGTTCCCACTTGTACAGAGGTGACTGGGTGTTTTAAAGGGAGGATGAGGGAGGACAGAGAAAGAGGGGGCAGGGGCTCAAGTAGAGTCAGGGAAGTGAAAAAATTACAAAAAGTGGGTAAGAGTGCAAAAGCAATTAGGCCAGGTAGGTCTGCTAGCTGGCAATTATCGAAGTTAGGGGCCTATTCCTACAGAGACTTCGAGATAGAGGCTCTAGCCTTCCTGATGATTACATTTCAAAGGAATGGCTCTCAGATCCTTAAGAAATATCTTTCTGAGCTGTAAGAGATACATATACATCTCAAGGGGACAGGGGAAGAACTAACAATTGTAAGCCCTTTTTAGTGAATGCTCTAAAAAAGGGAGGTCAGGGTCCTATCTTTAGCTGTTGGTTAGAGCAACAGCCCTGAGCTTTCCAGATGGGAAATGGGTCATCTCAGGAACCAGCCTTAGGCTGCTAGAAGCCATACTAAGTTTGGGCAAGTCTCTTTGCGCAGGTATTTGAAAGGAGTGTTTGTGTTGAGAAAAGTATTTGCAGGTCTCTCACCTCCAGGTGACTGTAATGCACTCTCAAGTATGAGAATCACTGCTCTTCTAGAACATGCCATAGGTCCAAGTACAGATAGTTAAGTGAGAAGGTGCATTAGTACATTGACTCCCAAAAGTTTTCCTATGCCTGTAATTTATTTCCTTTATTCCTATCCGGGTGGAAATGGTGCATACTTGGACCTGGTGGCTAATAATGGTGTGCCCCTCTGCTTTCCTAAAAGGGAAAGCAGATTTTAAACGTGGTTAATCTATTTCTGTATTTCTCATGTTAGATCTATTGGTCGCAGTTAAGTTTACTAAAGGTTTTGGGATCAAGAGGAGCCACATTTAGGTTGTCACTGAAGTAGATGAGGAAGGGGCATGTCTACCCTATGCTGTTGCTTGTGGATGCAGAAGTTGCAAGTGACTTGCACTTATCCGTGGATTCTGTTAGGTATGGGCATTTTTGGAATTGTAGATATGGAGAAAATGGCATGTGTTTATGGGCAGTTAAGTGGAATATAGGTAAACATCTGTTGTTTTGTCTTCGCAGCACCCCTTTTCTACCACCTTCTCTGCCTTATCCTCATGGTTGTAGCAGGAGCCATCCTTTATGTACCTTCACAGAGAATTTGGGATTGAGCTGGAGAAGAGTGAAAAATCCTGGCTGCATTCAAGCATCTTATTTGTTCCTCAGGTCCATCTGCATTATCCCTGGGTTTTGTGAGACACCACCATCTTTATAATAAATTCCTCTTTTTGCTTAAGCTTATTCAAGTTGGATTTCTATTACTTGTACACAAGAGTCTTAACATACCTAATACAGGAGAAACTTTATGCTCAATAGGCCAGAGAGGGTAGAGATAACATAGGCCAAAGCCCTGAAAGCAGAAGGGGATAGCAGATGTCACAGAACAGTATTTAAGGTGTGTGCTTTGGAGCCAAGGTCTGGGTTCCAATATTAGTTCAACTCCTTATTAGCTATCTAACTTTAACAAGTTACTTAGCCTTTTGATCCCTTACTGTATCTGTGAAATAGATATCATTAATATCTGTGTGATAGAATGTGAAATAGAAATCATTAATTCATTCAACAGATTTGGTACCTACTACATGCCAGGAATAAAGCTGGACACTGGGAGAAAGCAGTTTTTGGCAGTCGAGGAGCTTAGAAGGGAGATGGTAAGGATACTTAACCTCAGAAGCTTATGGAGATTAAATGATGTAGAGTGCTTAGCATAATAAGTGGCACAGTACGCACCTAATTAATGTTCATTTTTATCATGAAGAGTGGAGAGAAGCATAAGGAGTTTGCCTGGAGAGTTCACATTGGACTCAATCTGCTGGAATCTTACACTTAAGTAGCAACTAGCTGTTCGGTGTCTGCAAGGGGCCCACTTAGCTTTCTCTATTACCCAGAACCTTGGGGCCTGTTTCAGAGGCTATAAGCTCATATGGTTATAGGAAATAGTTAATTAGAAGGTCTAATGAGGCTGCCATATTTGTTTTTCTTGAACCAGCAACTCTCTAATAGCAGGCAGGGAAGTCATTTGATTAGTAAACAATGACAGTGGTTCTCAACCCTAATTATATTAATATGTGGATGTAACAATATGGTTGTAGGGATGGGACACAGACAATTTATTTCAAATTGTAGTAAAATACATAGAACAAAATTTACCATCCTTACCATTTTTAAGTGTACAGTAGTGTTAAGTACATTCACATTGTTGTGCTTTATGTAGCTTCCCAGGTGATTTTAATATGCAGTCAGGGTTGAGAACCTCTGAACTGGAATGGAGAAAACTTACAAATACTGGTTTAATTTCTGAGGCTATTTCTTCATTTGTAACATGCATGCCAGCTAGTCCTTTGCAATTCTTCATCTATCACAAGGTCCAGCTCCTATTTGGACCATTACCTATGTTGTACATCTTCATTTCTGTCTTGAGCTTCTGTTGTAAGACCCCACCCCCTTTTCCCGTACCACTACTACTACTACTTCTTCAGCTCCTTCAAAACACTTTAGACACATACAATTCTGCCATCTCATTCTTTTATCTAGTGGTACGCATTTTTTCTTTTTTTTTTCAAATTATTTTCATATAGGGCTTTTGCAATATTAAACGAAGGCCAAATTAAAGGACTTTTTAAAAGATTTTATCCATTTATTTGACAGAGACCGCAAGTAAGCAGGGGAGGAGGGGAGAGCAGGCTCCCTGCTGAGCAGAGAGCCCGATGTGGGGCTCAATCCCAGGACCCTGAGATCATGACCTGAGCTAAAGGCAGAGGCTTTAACCCACTGAGCCCCCCAGGCGCCCCAGTGGTGCAAATTTTAAATGGGTTTTATATTGTCTTATTCCCCAACTTAAACACTTTTACCTCTGGACCTCACTCTGTTACATCATCTAGGACCTTTTGGGCCAGTACCTAATCTCTTCCACAAACATATTTCACATTGACTCACTGGTTGGGTTCATTTTTGTCACCTGTTTCCTCTTCTCTTAAAATAGTGATAATGTAAGGTCCCTTGAGCAGTCATTACCATTATTTGAGCAAACCTACTATGTACGAGGTATAGTGGTAAGCCCTCTTTGCTTTTTTATTTAGTCTGGAAACAACCTGACTGAGGCAGCTATCCTTTTTATAGAAAAGGAAATCAAAGTGGAAAAGTTAAGCAGTGTTCCCAAGTTCACAAAGCCAGAATACAAATCTGGGTCTGTTGGACTCTAAAAAGTCTATCTGTATTAACCCAAACTGAAGGCAGATGGTCAACCAATTGAGCCACCCAGGCGCCCCTAAAAAATATTTTTAAAATCCTCAGCTAACCTTGGGTATTTTTGACAGGTCTCTAACTCTTCCTCCAGGGCTGGTTGCATAAACATATGCGCAATTCTTCTAAGTTATCAAGTGAACAAGTGATCGGACCTCATTTGGCAGTTTCCTAAGTCATTGTAGTATAGTAAATGAGAGATATGGGAGGGAAATTTCCAAGTATACTTTTTTCCCTAAACATGTACCATAAACATTGTCAACATGAAAGGAAATCTCCTTAATAAGTTTGTGCAAAGGGCACATTTTGAATCTTTGTACCATAAACATATAGTTCTACTCCTGAAATGATGAAACAAGCACTGGATATAACGTCATGAAAGACAAAGAGCACCTACTAATCCTGATTAATAGATGGAAACTTATTGTAAATGCATGTGGATTATTTTTCCAACAGTATATCTGAGAGTTGTATGGCCTGGGGTTTTTCCCATGAGCTTGGGAGTCACAGACCTAGGTTTGGGTCCAGGCTTCACCATTTCCTAGTTGTGTTAACCATGGCAAATTCTTTAATCTCTCTGATCCATAAATTTTCTCTGTATAAAGTGGAGATAGTAACAGACTTAGCTTATAGGATTGTTTTGTGAATTAAAAATATCA
Organism: Taxidea taxus jeffersonii; assembly: GCA_003697995.1. Lineage (NCBI taxonomy): Eukaryota > Metazoa > Chordata > Mammalia > Carnivora > Mustelidae > Taxidea > Taxidea taxus. The sequence goes on from ML100250.1 coordinate 45,249, forward strand.
CAGGTAAAAGCCTAAATAACACAACAGGTACTCGGAAAAATCATAGTGAGTATTATAATTATAGCTTATTGATAAGAATGAAGAAGAGGTATATTCATCAAGAGCTATATACATCAAGAGATAATCAATGGCTTGGTTAATTTGTTCAGCCAGCATAATCTATAGGACTAAATCTTTTAAATCTCCTAAAAATTACATTTGATAAATGAAGAACCAGTTTAAGCCAGGTGATTGCAGTGACTATGAAAGCACTTTAATAAGATACCATACTCATTTTATAACACAGCCTTTATTTTCTGTTTCAAAACAAAATTTCCAAGAAACAAAACAAAATACTTACAATGGCTGGGTACAAATGAAATAAAAATCACAGTTTCAAAGAACCAAAACCAGACGACTGCTTAAAGGCAGATCACTTGGTTTAACAAAGGAAAAAAAAGGTTAATGTCAAGAAGGATTAAAATTAAGTTTAACAACATTCTATATAATGCTACATTCCCCAATTAAGAAAGGAGAGTTCGCATATACAACTAAATGTTAAGTGTAGAGAAGTGGCTGAAATTCTGCATACTTCATAGCAAATTATGCATGAAAGTTTATTAATTGCATAAACTTCCTGAGTGGTTCCCATGCTGCACTAGGTCTACATGCTTAATATTCATATCAAACAAGTTACAGCTTTAAGTGATTGAGCATGACAGACCTTGAACAACTGCACTTTCCGATCAGTCACTATTTCTGCTGAGGCTATGTTCTGGCCCACAAACCTCAATCTGAAATCTTAACTTACAGTGGAAAAGAAATGCAACTTAAAAAAAAAAACAAACTGGAAGGATGACAAGCACACATTTAGGAGTTTATTTTACACCGGCACATTTTTTTTTCTCAAGAGCCCAGTTTCTCTCTTCCCTTCTTGCCTGACTTTTAGCCTTTTTGGGTTTCTTTTTTAAATTAAGAGAAAAACCTTCCAGAATGGAAACTGTTGGTTTGTACACTCTTCCAACTATCTCACTTGAAAATAACTTCAGTGTCACCCAACCACTATTCCCGGCCCTTCCCTATGTTGGCTATCAAGGACCCTGACCAATGTTTGTATTCATCCTTCACATACAAAGACTGGTGAACTGGTGAACAGATGGTGAACTGAAAGCATTTGGCCCTGTCAAAATTTCATACTAATTTCAAAGGACTTTACCAAGTTTGAGTGTCACAATTTTATAGTCTGTATTGGTTTTTAAAAAAAACAAAACTAAGTATCAGAAATTACATTTATCAAATCAATGGCCTTTTCTACAACCCCCCCCCCCGCCCCGGTTCATCTTCAAAACACAGGGGGGATAAAAAAAAAGTCCCCAATACATTATAGAATGAAAAAATGAACAATCTATTCTAGAAAATAGCCTGCACCCCACCTCAAATCTCAAGTTTCTCTAAACCAAACAGAAGATTAAATAACTGAATCCCAAATATATTTCAGGAATGTATTTGTGCATGAAGCCTGAAATACAGTATTTGCTAACATTAAATATGCTGTAGTGTTATACACAGTAACCATGTGAAACAAAGAACATGTGGCTTTTAAACATTAGCTGAGTGTTCTGGAAAAAGAAAAAGAATGCATCATTTCATCATACAGAAAAGACAGCAAAGAAGAAAGTCAATGCCTCTAATAAACTTTAGAGACTGGATAAACAGTTACCAACTACAATTCAACTAAAAGCATACAGCCATTTTAAGGTAACAAAATATTACTGAAAATACCTAGCAGTATGCTAATATACTGAATGACAGGCCACTGCTGTAGGATTGAGCAAATATGTCACTGTGATAGTTTTCAACACATAGCCCTTTAGGCACACAGACGAGAATGCACCTTTAGTAAAAGATGCAAAGTTGCAGGCACTGGACTGTCTAGATACTTTCTTACCATTTCTTTTAGGACTGACTCCTAGAACTAAGTCCTACATTGCCACCCAACTGGTTTTCTTTCTCTGCTCTCCTTCCCCAAATCCCAAAAGCTTATTCTGCAGAGGCACATGGCTCTCATCACTTAAACACAGATTGGTGGCAAAGTGGTGGTCCCTCTCATCTCGAACTCATGCTTAGCACTGGGACTAGGAGGCAGGCCAGATTTATAACCTGAAAGAATACTGAAAATCAAGGCAAAAAAGCAAGTTTCACAGGCAGTGTTTACTTGTGCACCCCTAAACAGCACTGAAAACGAGGTAGATAAACAAAAGTAATTGGATTGGATTAAATCTGGGGTTCTAAAATGATACATCCCATCATATTGTACATAACACTCCACACTCAATCCAAAAATCACAGCGGAAAAGTGCCTTTTAAACTTTCACAGATAATTTTGCTGTCAAACCATGAGAATTCATGCTTGATATAAAACTGGCAAGAAAAGGATGAAAAACAAAATGGATATTTGTTATATTACAGCAAATTACCTTAAATAGAGATTCAAGACTGCTACAAATATACATAGGGTTATTTTCATTAGATTTACACCAATACTGGTTTCATAGTCTTATGATGTTACACCCAACTTCACAAACATAGCAGCATGTACTTCATGATGAAATGCTCACATTGCCACATATGGAGATACAGTACTATTCATCAGACTTGTACTTTGAGAAGTAAACATGGAGGTTGGACATACAGACTATTCCCCAAATAAACTTTACAAGCAGGATGGTTTAGTACAACCTTTTTCTCCTACAAAAAGGAAAATGAAAAGGAAAGTTTTGTGTGTTTTTTTGGAAATGGGTAGAAGGCCCTTGTTATATAGTAGGCTCTTTGTTAAGTAAGAAGGGAATTTCTGAGCTTCACCTCAAGAGTTAACTGCTTCTGGGAAGGAAAATTACCTCAGCAAGGATGAAAACAGCACTATTATATGAGTTAGCAAAATTATGAGATAATGTAAAACGCTTACATAGAAAACTAGCCAATATTTACAGTCAAAGTGACTATAATCTGAGTCAAACATTTAATGGGAAAAAAATAAAAAGCCACAGTGATGTGAATAACACTGTTTTCTTCATTTCTGCACAAACTCACTTTTTTCTGTATTTTTAAACTTATACATGTTATATATACATAATGTATACATAACATATGTTAATCCAACTACTGCGGTCAGCAAGGAGACAGCAGTATGCTATTCACTATCTTCAAACTTTAGAAGACTACTTTTCTTTCCAGCACAAAATCTGAAAAGATTCTAAATATTACAAGGCACTGCAAAAGTCTGCAGGCAAATGAATGATGAATCATACCTAAAACAGAGGTGGTGGCAAAATGTGGGACATTTGATGTAGAGCAGCCATTAATAAATGGAACTGTGCATGTCATCCATGGAGGTTTTCTCATCCGGGGGTACACTGTTTAAAAGCATTACATCTAGAGAGGAAGGGATCTTAAAACCTGCAGGATTTTCACTTTATAGGTTATAAGTCTTAATGTAATTACACAAAGCCAAAGCTTATAATGAAACACGAGCAGTTTTAAAGAATTACGGATTTTAGGTGCATTGTTTTTGTACACATGGAAAACACTGCAGTGCAAGCATTTGCATTACACTAATGTCCTAAAATCAGTGCAACTTGCAAACCAATACTGTAGGAGAAATTTGAAGAATCTGTACATAAGAGACTCACCCAAACCAGAGTATGATTTATGAAAAGAAACTGTGGCTCTTATCAACAGCAATTCTGAAAATGCTGCCTTAGATACCCCAAAGGATAGTGACAGAATCTTTATGATGGTTAGTGTGATCCTCAGGTAAGCAATACCAGACACATTTTTTTGAAAAAGGGTACTGAATGTCACAAAGTAGACTATGCAAAAAAAAAAAAAAAAAGTATACCTATTGAGTTTTCCTCATTACCTGGCAAGTTCATGGGGTAAAAATTTTAGAGGAACATGGAGGAAAATCTGTTCAAAGAAATGTTGGGTGGTAATTTGGAATGTTTACCAGTAGATAGAACTCATTATCAGGTAAATGTATAGTAGAAATGACCCTGAAATTTTCAGAGTAGAAAGTATTTCAAACATGTGTATGTGGTAGTTGATTAATACCATTTAAGAATTCTATTTGGGTTTCACAGACTGAGCATTAAGTAACTCTGTGACCAGCCTTTTAGGATTATTATAGTAAGCCTTCTTGAAAAGCAAAAGTGTATATTTTGACATTGTCTCACCTCCTTCTAAAACTGGATAAAACCCAGTAAAGTGCAACTTGACAGTGATCTCTCTCAGATTCTAAAAAGAGGCTGCCAAAATCACCTAAGATCTAAAATCATCTAGGATGCTATATATACTAACAAGAAATTATAACAACTAAAAAAATGGCAATCCCCCCCCCCAAAAGAAAAGCTAAGGGCAACTTAAATAGTGTTCCTTCGAGGGTCTACTATTTCACTGCAGGACAGTGTATACCCCACACCTTAGAACCCTGTAAAGCCAGTGTTTCATGTTTAAGTCTCAAAACCTACAACCTACTGTGTCAAGTACATTTTACTTCAGAACAATGGATCAATAGAGGTGTAACTTGAATCCTCTTTGTTCGGAATACCAAGATTCCCCCAAAATGAGATTCATATCAGCTGCAATATATCCCTTACAAAAGAATGCAAGCCAAACCAGTGCCTCTCAGATGCTCAAAAACAATGTAGTGTGCACATGAGAAACAAGGAGATAGCTGCTTTGAATTACTATTGAAATCCTAAAGCAGCTACAGTATCTGCAGAATCAAGGAACTGTTACAGTTCTGTTTTTTCCTTTCTCTCCGCCTCACCTAAAACAAGGCTTCACTCCTCCTGTTGTGACGACGGGAAGAAAATCACATTAAAAAGGGCTCATGGTCTATATTGGTTGACAAAGTTATTCTAATTTCATATACCAAAACGTTTCCTGCAGCAAGTTACCCTGCCTTCTGTGAAAGGTAAACCTAAGATAAACATGTGAAGAATCCCATAAAACTCCAGCTGTTGGAGGGTATCGCTTCATCCACGTTTGGGGAATATCAATTTGAATAGTTTTTATACATTTTAAAGTATCATCCAGCTGCAGATAGCAGCAGTAAAAAATGGGGGCTTCTCAGCAATTCATGGAAAGTATCCTGGAAATGGAAATGCTCAAGCTGAGCTTATTAAAGCATTCTGAACGGTATTTTTAAAAAATCAAGTATCAAAGAGGATAGGATCTGAAGTGAAAAAACATTTCTTTGTGCAGTGCTCTATGTACAAACTGCACAGTTTTACAGAATGATGAGCTATATAAAATACCATAATGGAACAACAACAACAACAAAAAATTCAGTGGAAAGTAAACTCAAATGGGGAAAATATGGCAGAACCAAGAAGAAGAACGTTTAGTATCTTAGGTGTCCTGAAAATAATTCTGAAAAAAAAATCTCCCTTTTCTTCATCTCTACTCTGATTCATTTGGGACCAGGAGGGATCGCGGATGGATTCTGCACTGATGAAGCTGGAAACGCCTGTAAATTCATTCCCGGCTGGAATGGTCCCCCAGATTGAGTAGGAATTACTACAGACTGTTGCGGTGTTCCTGGAATTCCTACCCACTGTACTGGGTACCCTGGCCCCCCCACAGCATTATACTGACAAACATGGGGCATTCCATATGATGATAATGGCCCAGGAAATGAAGGGAGTGGGAGTCCTTGTGGCAAGGAGGTTGGGACAGCTCCACGGATTTGGGACAGAGAAGAAATCCATGTTGGTGTGTAGCCCATAGTAGATGGAGTATTCTAACAAAAACAAAAATAAAAACAAAAGATCAGTTCATTTGGTCGATGCTTTTACCCATCTATATTCCTTCCTATTCCTTCTGGCTTACTATTTCTATTATTACTGTAAGAGGCTACCACTTTTGGAGCACCTTTCTATGTGCCAAGCATTGTCGCATACCTTATTTCATTTCCTCTTCATTACTGCCCTATAAGGTAGGCATTTTCGGATAAAGAAACTGAAGCTCGAAATTGGTGACACCCAATATCACTAAGCAACTTGACAGTGAGGTGAGGATTTGAATAGAGTTCCAGCTAATTCCAAGGACCCTGCTAAATCTCTGTTCACAGTTTAATACTGTCTAATTTCTTTATGTTAGCAGTACTCTTCTATTTTTATTTCCTTCTGCTAGCCCTATGAATTTTCTCATTCAGCACCACAGACCAGCTTACTATGTAATTCTTTGGAGACAGAGGAGCATGATAGAGTGTGGCACAGGGGAAGAGTCAAGCATATACAGTAGGTGCTCAACAAATGTCACTGCCCTACCCACTCCTCATTGCCTTAAAGTCTAACATTCCTATTGCATTTTTGGAAGTTTAAACTCAAGACAGTTATGTTTTTGGCAGTACTGTGAAAATATATTCCTGCCTGACTCTCCTTATCATTATTATCTCCTTATCTCCTATTGTGATTACACACATCTATCAAGATTACTAAAATCTTAGGCACAAAGTAATAGTCAAATGGAAGTAAATAATTCCCACTTAAAGTAGAGTTTGGTATCAGTCCCAAATGCTCAGTTCTTGTAGGTTGACTAATCAAGCTAAAAGCCTTTCAAATAAACTTTGAAAGTAAAAAGCTTTTGCTTGACAAGAATGAATGACTGTATCTCATGAGGTGAAAAAACAATGTAGTGTGCATTTATTTCAAGTTCAGTAATCTCTTCCTCATATCAGTGTTTTTGTTCTATTAAAGTAAAATTTAATACCTCTGATTCAAAAGGGCACATATAGTACGGCTGCATTTTTATGAAGTCATTTCCATGTATACACATACAGACATAGAAATATACCTGAAATGGTGTTTATCTATAGTTAGTGACAATTATTTCGAGGTAGTGGGATTTGAAGGTGGTTATTTTAAGATTTGTACTTTTCTGCATTTATTAAATTCTACAATGAGCATTATTTTACAAACAATAATGTGATTTTTATTTTTAAAAAAGACATTAGAAATGATTTCTTATACTTAACCTTCTGCATATTTCAAAGGAATTTGAGATTCAAATGACCTATAGTCTTTCCTCTACCAAAACACACTGCCTACTCATGTTCCACATCTTGTGAATGGTACACTGGAATGATAGCCAGTAATGGCAGCCAGAAACCTAGTCTTGACACCTTCCCTCTTGATGTACATCCATTCCATCACTAAATCTTGTCCCTTTTCTCTCCTTTTTAAAGTAGGCTCCATGCCTAGTGTGGAGCCCACCACGGATCTTGAACTCATGACTCTGAGATCAACACCTGAGCTGAGATCAAGAGTTGGACCTTAACTGACTGAGCTACCCAGGCACCTCCATTTTATCCTTTAAACATTTCTTGGAATCTGTTCACTTTTATTTCAGCTTCTCTTTATAGAGACTACTGTGACTAACTCTCAATTCATCTATCAACTTTTACCCTCACCCACCCCCATAATCCTTTCTTCTTGCTTCAAGTCAGAGTAATATTAAAAAAAAAAAAGCAAATCTGATGTTAACCCTAGGGCTTCGATGGCTAACAACTTCTTTTTTTTTCCCTCCTGCTATCCATCTTTCTTAAAGACAAAGTTCCTTATCATCACCACTTTTAAGACCCTCCCAACTTCCTTAGATTCACTGCATACCAACTCCTCTCTGCTCTCTTCACTTGAGCCAAACTAGCTTACTTTCAGTCCCCTCATGATCCCTTTACCCATCCATGACTGTATGGGTCATGTTCTTTAGCATAAGCTGTTCTTTCTGCTTGGAATCATATTCCCTCCCTTTTTCACCTACTTAACACCTACTCATTCCTCAGATCTCTGTTCAACCAGCACTTTTTCAGTGAAGCTTGACTTCCCTTCACTAGATCAAATCTCTTACCTATGACATCTTAATTTTTCATTTGTAGTCCATATTATAGCTACAATTTTATATTTATGTAAGTTTGTTCATGTTGAACTGTCCCACCAGAGTGTAGTTCCAAGAGATAGGGCACATACTTGTTTTTGCTCATCAAACCTAGTGTCTAGCACGGGGCTTGGCACATAGTAAAGGGCCTAACATAACTGTGACAAATTTTCTAATTTTTCAATTTTCCTAATCAGTAACAAGCAAGAACATTAAATTATGAGATGAGTTTCCACACAAAGATGTAATCAAGTGAACTCAAAATACAAAAGTAGTTACTACCTTGTGCTAGTTACTCTATAGGTGTTACCTCATTTAATCCTCACAGCAATCTTCTAAGGCAGGTAAGTATTAACTGTTTAAAGACCTTCATTACTTTTGTTCATACTCCATTTTCTACTCATTCTCCCTACAAAAATCCCCCATTATACTGCAAAAAACCACCCTCCTACTAGTCAACAAAAGTCTCCATTCACAGAGTACTCAGAGGCGCTCTCACTGGCAACACCAATGCATTTATGCCTTGAAATTTGCTTCTAAAGACTTCCAGTGTTTACAATGGTGATACTATCTGTGTATAAATCAGTGCCAGGAGTAAGACAAATACAGAGTCCCCAAGAAATATACTGTTTACTATTTTGGGAAATCTAGGCTTTTGAAATTTTTATTCAACATTAACACTAACTGTATTTTAGCCTCTTTACCAAATTACATGCAATGATTACAAATATACACATACATGTACACAAATATGACAGACAGACACAGAAATATATATCTTTCAATTATGAGGGTTCAGATTCTAAGCCCTGATTCACATTTTAGTAGATTTACTCATCATGAAAAAGTGATACTTTAAAAACTCAAACACAGAGAAGTACAAAGTAAAATAAGGCCCAAATTCCACCATCCCACATATTTTAATAGCACTTCCTATTTCTGTGTGTATATACATATATCTAATGTCCATAATTTTATTTTTTTAAAGATTTTATTTATTCATTTGACAGACAGAAATCACAAGTAGGCAGAGAGGTAGACAGAGAGAGGAAGGGAAGCAGGCTCCCTGCTGAGCAGAGAGCCCAACGTGGGGCTGGATCCCAGGACCCTGAGATCATGACCTGAGCTGAAGGCAGAGGCTTTAACCCACTGAGCCACCCAGGTGCCCCTGTCCATAATTTTAAACAAATACTGTATATACTGTTCTGTAAGCCTACCTTCTTCCCATTCCAGATGCACTGAGGACATCTTTCTATATCTCAAATGCATGTACATCTGACTAAGGCCATATGCAATTAACTAGGCATCTCATCCCATGAATTTAAGATGCCTTTCACAATATTCTAACTTAAAGAGCTTTAAAATAATTTTTCAAACTGAACAAATAATATCACTTAGTAGTTCTAATACTGACATACAACATATGATAGCTTTTCCTCAAAACCAAACTCTTCTTGCACCACAGGACTGAATTAACCATCACTCTAGATGCTTTCTTTTTGATACTTGATGGTTACTTTTTCAGGTATAAGAGTTTAAAACAAGCGGCAGCAACCTACAGCCTGCTACCTCTTTTTGCAAGTCAAGTTTTTACGGAATAAAGCCACGTGTATTCACTTATGTTTTGTCTATGCCTGCTTTTGCCCTCCAACAGAGTTGACTAGTTGCAACCACACAACTTGCAAGTATTTACTAACTGGCCCCTTCTCAGGAAAAGGTTGCTGACCCCTGGTCTAAAAGATAATTTGCTCAAGGATATAATGAATCTAGATAAGGATAAAAGTCTCTATGTTGTCAAATCACATCATTCTCTCATAGTGAATAAGTGAATCAATTTTTACGGTTTTATTCTTTTTTTAATATATTTTTTAAGTAAGGTCCATGTCCAGTGTGGAGCCTAACATGGGGCTTGAACTCACAACTGTGAGATCCGGACCTGAGCTGAAATCAAGAGTCAGACCCTTAACTGACTGAGCCACCAAGGAGCCCCTGGTTTTAGTTCTCATAAATAAAGAGGAACATGTAAAAACAACTTACCTCGTATACTTTGTTCCAGTTGTCTGACTCTAGTTTGTGTTGACTCTGTTTGAGTTGGTTTAAACTTGGCTTAATAAGAGAATTTCCTACTGTTTCCTTTGTCCAGTCATCCACCAGTTTATGTAAGTCGTCTGTGAACATCCCTTTTTTACTAGCTGGAGATTGCTGGCATGATGCTACATTACTTTCCACACACAATGGATCTAGAAGAAAAAACAGTAAAACCATAAAAAGGAATTAAAACTGGTAAATACTGTTCTTTGGCCAATAATGCAGTTGACAGGACCCCACATATGGGTTACAGATAGGGTAACCAGACATTTGAGTTTATCTGAGACAGTCCTGGTTTAAAAGCCATTGCCCTGGAGTAATTTTTAACAGTATGCCTTTAACTCTCAAAAGTTTTCTCTTGTTGGATGGCAAATTATATGGTCACCTTGGTGTAAGTCAAATAAAGTATAAGTTATAAGTCAAATATAATAAACAGTATCTCTAAAAACTTTAGTACCAATTATAATCTTTACATTGGTTTCCTCGGATACTCAGAAGTTTTAAAAAACAATCATAGAATGTTTAAACGTAAAAGAACCTTAGAAGTCTAATCCAAACCACTTGTTTTATAATGAACAAATGAGCCACAGAAAAAGTAGAATGGTATGCCTGAGTTCTTGCAATTAGTCATCAGCTGACTCAGGCTTGGAATGCTGATGTGTAGATGAGGATGCTCTCTCTTTTCAGTATACCATACTGACTTTAAACAAGTATCAGAAAACTAGAATCTCATTTAACTTTTTAACCAATATTTTTGTTTGTTAATGATAAACAAATGGCAGAAGTAAGAATGCAGATGGTGTATGAACCTCGTGAGTTATAGAGCATAAGATGTCCAAATAATGAAACAAATCAATTACAGAAGTCTCTGTTAGCAAAAAAAAAATCCCTAATCTGAACATCACACTAAGTCTTTAAATTATTCAGTACTATTATACACATTTGCTAAATCATTCTCATAGAAAAAATTCATAAAGTTCCAATTCCTCTGATTTACAAGCCAAAACTTACAGAGTGGGTTTAAAATAATTTTTAGGAAATACAGTTGTGAAATATAAGCACAATAACATTTTTAGGAACTTTATTAAACAAGCATATGAACATTTCTTGTACATTTGTTATGGTACTTTTTTAATTGTGAAAAATATGGAAATCGCTGAAGATGAAGCTTAGATTCAAGGGGATTAAATATTAAATGAAAACATTTTAATGAAAATTATTTAAGAGTTTAATGAATTAATTGGACCATCTTCACATATACAAAAGAGTTTTAGAAAAATCATGTATACTACCTTTTGGGCAACCATGAGATACCAAAATGACATACAAATTTTGCTGGAATTCCCTCCTTTTCTAAGATGAAGAAGCCTCCATATTAACATTTTCAAAGTAATTTTCTTCATCATTTTTGAAACTTATAACAGCCCTGTGATATAGGCTCAACAAGTATTCTACTTTTGGCATGAGAAGAATGGGATCCAGTAGGTTATATGCTGGGGCTAGATAGAACCCAGGTAACCTGACAGGTCAATGTGCTTTCCACTGTACCATACCAACCCACAGATTACACTGGGAAATGAATGGGGAACTTGCTTCAAAAGGAGGAACATGATACTATTAATGAGTGCTTATACAAAGTCTGTGACTCTCAATGAACTCTGTATTACTGAAAGCTTAGATTCAAGGGGATCAAATATTAAATGAAAACATATTAATGAAAATTATCTAAAAGTTTAATGAATTAATTGGACCATCTTCACATATACAAAAGAGTTTTAGAAAAATCATGTATACTACCTTTTGGGCAACCATGAGATACCAAAATCACATACAAATTTTGCTGGAATTCCCTCCTTTTCTAAGACTTAAAACCCAAAGAAAACAAGTCAGCCTATAATAAAGACATTTTTTTCCTGTTATCCCTCTGCACAGTCATCTAATTCTCTGTCAGCTCCAGTGATGGAACAAATAGTAGAACAAAATGGGTAAGACTCTGGAGCTGAAGCTTGTTAATAGTGTCTTCTTACCCTGGAAATATGTCAGCAGGTAGGAGTAAAATGGAGACAACAGCCAGCACCATATACACATTAGTGCCAACATTTTTGTCTACCCAGCTTTTCCTAAGTAGTATTTCTGTGCTCATTCCCTTTAGTTTCTAAAAAACAAATGTGTTGCATAGAGCTAAGTTTGAATGTCATTCATTTAAGAATATTTCTGCACTAAGGGAAAGTGATGGAACAAATGATCTCGAACCCTCAAGTGATGGTAATGATGGCTGGTGCACTAGTGGCACAACAGTCAGCAAGTGCTAAGAAATGATTAACAAACTGAACAGGTATTGAAATGAAACAGGAACTTAGGGCAAGACTCCTAAGTAGGCAACAGAAAGATATGCACACACATACCTTCCAGAAGTTATCAAGAGCAATGTGCTATATGAGAAGAAAAAAACATTATTTGAACGTTATCTGGTGCCTAACTATACTTTATACATGGAAAGAACAATTACTTATTGATTTCATTTAAGAGTTATTCATATACTATAAAAGACCACTTAAAGTTCACGAACTAGAAAATACCTACATGAAAAGAAGTACTGTACAAATGTTTTTAACAGTTATAAAAAATGTCAACATTGCTTATAACATTACTTAAAACTTCAAAGATGCTCTTTAATATTCATTTCTTACTAATGAAATGAATAAAACCAGAGTATGGTCCTTGTTGCTCTTTTTTGTTTTTTTCCCCCAAGGTGATGCCCACATTCAGATCCTTTTAGTGACCACTCAACTGCAAAACTTCTATCTCAACTCTCTCAAAACTCTTATCTCAAACTTTTACCCCTCTTCAATCCAATTTCAGAACCCAAATGTGTTTTTCCACTAGGATGTCAATAAATTGTTCAATTCAATACACCTAGAATGAAACCTAAAATGGTCTTGGCATAACAGTTCACCTAAATGTCATATTTCTATGATAACCTTCATATTTTCTCCAAACTACTCAGACTCCAAACATTTGGATCTCACCAAAAACATACAAATATCCAGTCATCACCACATCATGGCAATTCATCCTATACAATATCTTTCACCTATTTTCACTTTCACAATCCTCTAAGCTCTTAATAATCTCATATATGGAATGCTATGATTACAATGATCTAAATGGACTGCCTCCCTAGCTCTAGCCAATACATTCTTCACACTGCCACCAGATTAGTATCAGTTAAATGCTGTTTTCAGCATTTCACTCTTCTCTTCAAACCGCCCCCTCCACTTCAGGAGTTTCTTAATACTAACAACAGTGGGTTTTAAACTTGTTTAGGTGGCAAAGTCATTAGTAGTAGTCATGTTATCTTTGCAGAACAGATATTTATTATCCCTAAACAAACATACTATCTCATTTATTAAGCTTAAACATATAATTATGTGTTAGATCAGATATATTACCTCACACTAAACTGTAGCAAAGACAAGCTATGGCAGTTACCAAAAGTTTTTTTTGAAGTATGTAAGAAAAACCTTCTAATTCTAACATAAACGCTCCATTTCACCCAACTATTATATTCTCTTTCTTGGAGATAAATCTTGCATTTTAACATTCGCATGCTTATATCATGCAATTCTACCTGTAGACAATACTCTTCCCACAGCACTTCACCAGTTTAAATCCTGTCCAATTATCCTTCAAGACCAACTTAAATACTACCTCCTGTATGTAGCAGTGTCAGACCATTATCACCCTCTATAAGCTTTCACTGCCTTCTCTCAACCCACTGCAGACATAATTTCTGGTATTGGGAGGCAATGCAGAGTAACAGTGAAGAACCAAGGCTTTGGGATTAAACAGATTTGGATTCCCTCGCTTATGAACTGAAGTCCTAGGGAAGTTGTTTAACTTCACTAACTTTAGTCTTCTTACCCATAAGAGACAGACACATTAACGTCTACCTACCTTAGTTATTTTGAGGATTGTGATTATGTAATGCAATTATGTTTCAGGGTCCTGAAGACCACTCACAGACTGAATGATTCAATCAAAGTTGTAAGGACTCAACATATAGCTGTATTCACAGTTAGGTTTATTATAGCAAAAAGATACCTGATAGGATTAGCAAGGGAAAAAGAAACAGGGATCTAGAAAAATTTATGCACAGAATTCCTTATACTCTCTTCCTATTATGAGGGACACACTTGAGCATACTTCTTTCTCTCAGCCATGAAAAATTCAGTACACCAAAGACATGAGAACTGAACTAAGACAACTGCCAAAGACTGAGATTGACCACTGGGAGACCCACAGGTGGGAAAGACCCAAAGAGTACCACAGAGGCAATGCAACTGAACTGGAACAACGGACCAAAGAAGACAGGCTATAAACCACAAGGTAAAAATAACTGGGTCAGTTGTGCCTGGGTGGCTCAGTTGGTTGGGCAGCCAACAATTGGTTTTTGACTCATGGGTTGTGGGTTTGAGCCCACACAGGGGGCTCATGGGTTGTGGGATTGAGCCCACACAGGGATCCACACTCAGTAGCGAGTCTGGGATTCTCTCCCTCTGCTCCTCTCTCCACTTGTGTGCGCATGTGCACACGCACACTCTCTTTCAACTAAATGGCTTAAAAAAAAACTGGGTCAATTACTTCCTACTTAAAAAAATAACATTATAAAAAAAAACACATTATAGATAGGATTATTTTTTAAGATTTTATTTATTTATTTGAGGAAGAGTGAGAGCGAGAGAGAGCACACATGAGTGGGGGCAGGGCAGAGGGAGAGGGAGAAGCAGGCTAGTTTATTCTCTAGTAAAAAGAATTAGGATTCCTTTTGGAAATGGTGGCTCCTAAGACTAGTGCAGGAAATATACAAAATTAGCCTAGAGTATCTTCTGGTGCTAGTAAGTAAAGAAGAGTTCAAAAACAAAACCATATAAAATAGCTGACAGGTACTCCTCAAAAATTTCAGGGTCATCAAAAACAAGGAAGTTCTGAGAAACTGTTAGAGCCAAGAAAAGCTTAAGGAGACATGAACACTAAACAATGTGGTATCCTACATGGGATCCTGGGACAGAAAAAAAAAGATAAGTAAATACTAAGGAAATGAGAATAAAATATAGACTTTAGTTAATAATAATGTATCAAGGGGTGCCTGGGTGGCTCAGTGGTTTAAAGCCTCTGCCTTCGGCTTGGGTCATGATCTCAGGGTCCTGGAATCAAGTCCTGCATCGGGCTCCCTGCTCAGTGGGGAGCCTGCTTCCTGCCCCCCCCCCCCCCCCCCTTGTTAACTCTGTCTGTCAAATAAATAAAAAAAAACTTTAAAAAAATAATAATGTATCTGGGGCACCTGGGTGGCTCAGTGGGTTAAAGCCTCTGCCTTTGGCTCAGGTCATGATCCCAGGGTTCTGGGATCAAGCCCCACATCCGGCTCTCTGCTCAGCAGGGAGCCTGCTTCCTCCTCTCTCTCTGCCTGCCTCTGCCTACTTGTGATCTCTGTCTGTCAAATAAATAAATAAAATCTTTAAATAATAATAATAATAATAATGTATCAAGATTGGTTTATTAGTTGTGACAAATATACCATACTAATGTAGGATGTTAATAATAGGGAAAACTGGGTGTGGGGTACTCTCAGTACTGTCTTATGGAAATTGGAAACTCTTTGTACTATCTTAACAACTCTTCTGTAAACCAAAACTGTCCCCCACAAAATAAAGCTTAATTTTTAAAAATCATAGTAGATGTAGCCAAAATGGTATTTTGGTACTTCTAGGAAAATTTATAGCATTAAAAGCTTGTACTATAAAATGAAAGGTCTCACACATCAATAATCTTAGCTTACAAGATACCTGAGTGGCTCAGTCAGTTAAGTGACAGACTAGTGATTTCAGCTCAGGTCATGATCTCAGAATGGTGGGACTGAGCTCCCAAGTAGGGCTCCAGGCTCAGTGGGGAATCTGCTTGAGGATTCTCTCTCAATCCTCTTTTCCTCTGCCCCTCCCCCCACTGCTGGCACACGCTTGTGTTTGTGTGTGCTTCCTCTCTAAAATAAACAAATAAATCTTTAAAAAATAATCTTAGTTTCCATTTAAAGAAATTAGAAAAAGGGCAAAATAAAAACAAGGCGTGTGTAAGAGGAAGAAAATAATAAAGAGCAGAAATCAATGAACGTTAAAACAGGAAAACAATAGAGAAAACCAATAAAAGCAAACACTGGATATCTTTGAAAAGACCAATAACAGTGATAAACCTCTATCAAGACTGACAAGGAAAAAAAGAGAAGACACAAATTACAAATATCAGAAACAGGTCATGTCACTACAGATTTCTAAGACATTAAAAAGGTAATAATAAACAACTTTAAACACAGAGATTCAGCAACTTAGATGAAATGGACCAAGCTTCAAAAACCATAAACTACAAAAACTTAACACAAAATGTCTAACTTGAATAATCCTATACTGCTATTAAATAATTTGAATTTGTAGTGAAAAACTTCCTAAAACAGAAATCTCTGAGCCCAAGTGGTTTCACTGAACAATTCTTCCAGACAGTCAAAGAAGAAATAATGTTAATTCAATGCAAGGTCTTTGTGATAATAGAAGAGGGAAGAGAAAGACTTTTAAAAATGCAGAGTAAGGGCTTAGGTGAATATGCTCTTTAAAACAAAAAAAAATATGGGCAAAACAATTCAAACCAACCATTTTAAAGATTTTATTTATTTATTTATTTATTTGAGAGACAGAAATCGCAAGTAGGCAGAGAGGCAGGCAGAGAGAGAGGGGGGAGCAGGCTCCCCGCTGAGCAGAGAGCCCGATGCAGGGCTCGATCCAGGACCCTGGGATCATGACCTGAGCTGAAGGCAGAGACTTAACCCACTGAGCCACCCAGGCGCCCCCAAACCAACCATTTTAGAACTCTGACAATTATCCAAAGGCATAGAATGAAATAAAAATCGCTTATCCAAGACAAACTACTAAGGTCTATGACATTTTAACTTTTGGCAAGTCCCATCCCTGCTTCTTCCTCAACTCAGTATTGTGATGGCCAAAAGCCAGCAGCACTGGAGACAAAAGAGATTAGACCTCTTTTTGAGTTCCCTTAAAAGTACCATCCCAAGGGGCACCTGGTGGCTCAGTCCGTTAAGGGTCTGCCTTGTCTGCTTTGGCTCAGGTCAGTATCCCTAGGGATGAGTTCTGCATCAGGCCCCCTTCTCAGCAGGGCATCTGCTTCTCCCTCTCACTCTTCCTGAGCACTCTCTCTCTCTCTCTCTCTCAAATAAATAAAATCTTAAAAAAAGCACCATCCCCTGAGTCAATATTGTGTCTAAACTTGCAGCAACCTAAAAAAAAAACCTCCATTCTTAGAGTGTGGTGGATATTTGGTTTCACTTGGAGCTCAGGTCATCCCAGGCAAGCTGGGTATAGGGAGTGGGGGAGGGTAGGGAACCACCTCCAGGGCATTACTGAAACAACAGGAAAGTGCTGCCAACAACTTGGATGCATAAAGCTGTGATTTAGTTGGGACAAACAAGAGCCTGGCCTAGAATTAAAAAGGAATTCTAGGACAATTAGATGACCAGAGGAAACTTGCAAAATCTTTGACATATTCCTGGGAATATAAATGTCTGGCATGCCAGGAAAAGACCTGAGAAGGGAGAAAGTACCAATCATTCCATCCTGGCTTAAGTTCAGTTCCTGAGAAAGCAGGAAATAAACTCAAAGTTTGTCTTATAAAGTGAAGCTTGAAAGTGTGCCTTCCCTCAGAGATCCCCTTGGCAAAAACACCCAGATGAAGCACTTAATTAAATCTTCTGAAAAATCATTGGCTCACCACTAAATATACTGGCCCAGGTGTGAACATCAGCATGCCAGACTTAAAAACAAAAACATAACTTTTTTAGAGTTGCAAAGAACTCAATGGTGATACACTGCAGGGAATACAGAGTTATTCTGGAAAATCAGTAAACAAACAGCAGTAAGAAAATACCATAATAATGATAAACAAACAAAATACAACAACAGACCTTGGTGGGGAAGAAGGTGGGAGAAACTGATACCAGAGCTGTTACAATATATTATTTATAATGTCTAGTTTTTATCACAAAATAAGATACATGCAAAGAAATAGAAAAAAATGCCGCCTATACAGAAAAAAGTCAACAAAAACATCCTGAAAGGGGCCTAGATTTTGGTATTAGTAGACAAAACCTGTATTCAAATTCAAGGAAACTATGCCTAAAAATTTAAAGGATTTTTTGAAAAAATTCTAGAGTTTAAAAGTATAATAACTGAAATAAAAAATTCACTACCATGGGCTCAACAGATATTGATGAAAGATAGCTGGAAGGCAGGCAAGTAGGGACAAGGGGCCCTCCACCCTAAGAGGAAACCACCCTTAAAATGATTTTACACCTCTTGCTTCTGCTGTTAAACTCTGAAAGTTGGCCTCAATCTAAGTTTACCCTTCAGTTCTATCTTTACGAGGATCACAAAGTAGAGTTCCCATTCTTGAGATGTGTATTACTTTTCTATTGTTGCTATAACTGATTACCATAGATTAGTAGCTAACATCCATACCAATGCAACACAAATTTATTATAGTATTGTAGGTGAGAAGTCCAACATGGGTCTCACTGGACTACAATCAAGGTGTTGGCAGGGCTTCATTCCTTCTGGAGGCTCTAGAGAAGATCTGCTCTTCAGCCTTTTCCAGC
Source organism: Taxidea taxus jeffersonii (assembly GCA_003697995.1). Classification (NCBI taxonomy): domain Eukaryota; kingdom Metazoa; phylum Chordata; class Mammalia; order Carnivora; family Mustelidae; genus Taxidea; species Taxidea taxus. The sequence continues at coordinate 63,967 of ML100250.1, forward strand.
TTCTACAGTCAGCCTGAATTCCTTGGTTTGTGCCCTCTTCCTCCATCTTCAAAGCCAGCAATGTTGCATCCATCTGACACTGCTATCCCCCTCACTCTTTTCTCTGAACCTCTCTTCTGCCTCCCTTTTCCACTTTAAAGGACCCTTGTGATTACACTGGGCCCACCTGGATAATCCAGGATAATCTTCCTATTTTTTTAATCTTCCTATTTTAAAGTCAGTTAATTAGCAACCTTAATTCCATCTAAAACTCCCATTCCCCTTTGCCATATAACCAAACATAGTCTCAGGTTCCAAAAATTTGCACAAAGACATGTTTGGGGGCCATTATTCTGTCTACCACAAATTCTGTTGCAATCTTATATATATTCTTATAGTTCACCATCAACCCTCACTTAAATATTCACATGTAACCAGGAAGTCTGACCCGATTAACTTCTTTATTAAGAAGAGACTGATCCTCTTTTTTCAAATCAAAGAAGTACATTTTTCTAATAGTCTCATAAAATAAAAATAAAAAACAATTATCTCTTACAACACATAGAACATGACAGTATTTTTAAGATTATCTTTGTTAGCTACAAACTCCTCAACAAACTCTAGTTCCCAATGATGGTTAACATTTTAAAAACTATTTGCAGAATGTACTGCTAACAGTAATATACAAATATATACAGAATTAATTAAAAATTAATTGAACACAGACTTAGTTATTTGGCTGCATTCTTTTATATTTGCTAAAGGAAAAAAATCTCTCTTCCATGGAAATGACTATGAAAGTAGAAAATATCCCAGCTCTGAGTTACACATGTTAGAGATGGGATAATGGACATTAAAGAGACCGAAGAATTAAGTAATTAGCTTAATGACTGAGATGCAGCCAATTTATACTATGCTTTGAAACCTGTAGTATGTATTAATAATTATCAGTGGCAACAATAACAATGTATTTCTGTACTTTTAAAATTTCCTAAAAATATTTTTGGAATAAGGAAATAACTATTAAAAATTAAAAACCTGAAATATCAAAAAAAAAACCTATTTGCAGGATTGAAGTTGGGCTTCCAGGTGTTTGTTTTCCAAATGAAAACATAGAACACACTCATCTGCTCTACAAAATCTATCATCTAGCCTCACCATAATTTCATAAAAGAATACCAAAAAAGGCAGAAAAGAATCTTAGGATAATGTGTACTTCTTTAAAGCATCTTAGTGTAATAAGAAATAAATTATAAAAAGTATATCATTATATTTCTTACTTTGCTGATATTTGACCAGATTTTTAAAATCACTTTTAAGACCGATTTACCTGTAGCAGCTGCGCCACTATCCACATGTGTCAAGGACTGTGGGCGGCTACGAAGTTTGCTTTTGAAAGATCTTGGTCTCCGTGGTGATGAAGGTGGCCCAGGAACCTCTGATGATTGGATTTTGCTATCTTTAATTGCCCGAAGGCGTTCATAGAGCTCCTGCAGCTCCTTATTCTGCTGGGTTTGAAGATTTACCACCTCCTGAATGTGTCTAAATGAAAATAACCCAGAAAGCATTTTAATAGCACTGGCACCATACAGATGACTCAAGAAACATCTACATCAATAAAAGGCAAGTTTAACAAGGAATTTTGATTAACAATGTAAAAATACAGAATATTCACAATTTTAGGATGAGATATGCCTTCCTAAGTTTAACATTAAACTAATCAGACATTAAGAAAAAAGTGAGCAAAGTGACAAGAACAAATTTCTAAAACTTCAATACAGGGCGCCTAATGGCTCAGTCCATTAAGCATCTGCCTTCAGCTCAGGTCATGATCCCAGGGTCCTGGGATGGAGCCCTGCATCCGGCTCCCTGCTCAGCAGGAAGCCTGCTTCTCCCTCTGCCTCTGCCTCTCTCTCTGTCATGAATAAATAAATTTTAAGAAATCTTTAAAACTTCAATATAGTGAAAGACAATGAAATACAATTTAAAGTCAGAGAGTATTGCTAATATTAACCTTTTCTTTATTATATGTTGAAAGTATAAATAACAAAATGTTTGTAACATATACTAAAAGGTTAATATACAGAATATACAAATAATTCCTAAAAAAATCAATATGAAAAGGGCACCTAGGTGGCTCAATCAGTTAAGCAGCTGCCTTCAGCTCAAGTCCTAATCCCAGGGTCCTGGGATCAAGCCCGCATCAGGCTCTCTGCTCAGTGGGGAGTCTGCTTCTCCCTCTCCCTTTGCCTGCCACCCCCAGTCATGCTTGTTCATGCTCTCTCTCTCTCTCTCTCTCTCAAATAAATACATAAAATCTGTTTTAAAAATCACTAAGAAAAAAAGAAACAACCTTATCGGAAAAAGAAGAAAGAATATGAGAAGGTGACTCCAAAAAAGAGATATAAGCAGGCAATAAATATGAGATATGAACAACCTCACTATTAATTAGGAGAATACAATTATTTATTAAGAAATATTTTTAATTCATCTGATTGGAATAAAACTAAAAGATCAATAATATCCAGTTCAATGTTGTTAAGAAGTGAGAAAATAGGCACTTTCCCTATACCTTGCCATCTGGCTGTTCCTCAGTTGTGTCCTTTTATAAGAAACTGATAACCTAGTAAGTAAACTGATCTTCCTGACTCTGTAAGCTGCTCTAGTAAATTAATTGAATCCAAGGAAGGGCTTGTGGGAACCTCTGATTTACAACAGGTTGGTCAGAAGCATAGGTTAACACTACTTGGACTTATGATTGGCATCTGTGGGACTGAGCCCTTAACCTGTGAGATCTGATGCTATCTTTGTCAATCATCAAAAAGTTTCAGTCATTAAAATGTTACCAATGATGGGGTACCTGGGTGATTTAGTCAGTTAAGCATCTGACTCTTGGTTTTGTCCCAGGTCATGATCTCAGGGTCATGAGATTGAGCCCCATGTTGGGCTCCATGCTCAGGAGATTCTCTCTCTGCCCCTTCCCTGTGCACACATGTGCTCTATCTCTCTCTCAAATAAATAAATAAATATTTTAAAAAATATATTACCAACTGTAAATTAGCTATCAGTCAAATACTTAGTTCTATAAAACTCCGGGCAACCAGATTCGTGACAAAAGAGAAACAATCTTACTTTTCTCGTAATCTCTGAAGCTCCACCTTCAAATCCTCATCCTCTATTTCTGACTCATCATCACTGCTCATTGGAGAAGATGGTGAATAGAAGAGTAAGCTCTGTGTTTGGGTATAGGCTTTTTCTTCACGGACGGGTAAGCACTGATCACTCTCTGGACCAGTCTTTGCCACTGACTTCCCTCTGCCAGCAAGAGTGGCTGAAAATTCACTATCAGAGCTTGGCTGTTTACCAGCAGTAAGTATCTCTTCCTCTTTAAGCAACAGTTCAAGTCCAGAATGCATACTACTTCCCATGGCTGAGTTCTCTTCCAATTCTTTTTCTGGGGTCATTGAAGATACATCAGTCTCACAAGCTGTGCTGAAAGAAGATAAGTTGTCTCCTTGTTTGGGAATTCTTTTACCTTCTTTGAAGGTCTCATGAAGAGCTTGTAACTTCTGAGAAGAAAGTGAAGTTTGTGGATTGTGCATGACAGGTTCCATTTCCACTAACTGAGACTTCGCTCTCTCTGTAAAGGCTAGAGCTTCTTCACTATAATGGGTTGTCATTTTTTTGAATGCTGGTGTGTGTTCTATTCCAAAAGATGTCACTTTCACTGACTGCTGCTGAGGAACTGTAATCACCTGAGATAGAAAAAGGCAAAAGTGGCTGGCTCTGTCTAACCAAAGAGTAAACCCACAAAGAAATTCAGTATCAAAATATGGCACAGACAAGTGAATGGTCTGCTGTGATGTACACACATCGATAACACCCAAACTTAAAAACCCTATTAATAATTCTCATTTTCAAAGTCTTTCAATTAGGTCCCCTGGGTAAAGAGAGTTGGCTTCAAATTGCTCAAACAAAATTCTGTAATTTAAAAAAAATTCGGTAGTTCAAGTTGCTGAGATTCTAAAGAAAAAAAAATAGATTTATAAAAAAGGGTGACCCAACCACCCACTGAAAAATGATGACTCATTTCTGTGTTCTTTTCCACTACTAAAATCCCCATTTCTTTAGACTTAACTCAAAGTCTACAAAAGGTAAGGGGATGTGTATAAGGGGAAAAATTAAATATGACAATAATCTACATTCAAAATAAGTATTATTTAAATACCAAGATCTCCAATGCTATTCTCTTTTACAATGCCTTTATAGATAAAGATTCAACCAAAGATACAAACCTGGAACCGACCCCGCTGAAATGATCCACTCATCGCTTTACATCTACTCAAAGCCCTAGTATCAGCCGTGGACTCTCCCGTCAGGGGAATGGGATCAGGAGCAACTGCTGATCTCCTATCTTCTGTTTCCACTGCAAGTTTTGCACAATTGTAAGCAGAAAAGAGAAAATTGTTTGTTAAGACTATATTTGTTTACATTACCAAAAAATGAAGAAAAGTAGAAAAAGCTTAACCCCTGCTAAATAATTAAAAAGTGTTAATGTAATAAGCAACACTGTAGAAGTCCCTAACTCAAAATCAGACATTGTAAGATTTATCCCGAGACTTAGTATCTACATGAAATGAGTAACTGTAAAACCAAATTAGTTACAAAAGGAAAAGTAAAGTGGCAATGACATTAATGGGACAGGTCACAGACATGAGCTACATGGAAAAAGTGGTAAAGTTTGTATATGAACAAACAAACAAAAAAAAAAACAGAAGTAAATGAAAAGTGATGTTACCTAGTCTATGTCCCTGACTGTAAGCACACTACCTTGACGGACTTTTGATCTCTTGAAAAAGCTGGTTGACTGCCGTAGCCTGTATGCCCAGCTTTTTAATTTGCGAGTCCAGGATTTCTTGCTAATAGGATTTTTGAGACTAGGACAAGTAAAGCTTAGGCCAAAATATCCACCTCCTGTCTGCAGATGAATGGCTCCACGGCTTGACACAGCAGCAGGATAGGCCTCTGGATCCCCTGGAAGTGAAGCATCTGGGGACATCTCCTAATGGAGACAAAAAGAGAAAAACCAAAATGGTAATAATTTAGGTAAGGTGAAGAAGTTGTTTATATCATTGGACTTTCTTGCATGGCTAGTCAGTAATCAAAAATGGAATGCTATGTATACCTGCATATCAGAGTGAATCTGAAGTATTCAACTTAGTGGAATTAATCCTTCCCCTTTCTTTAAAAGTATTATTTGGACTTCAGACAAATAAAGAGCAGAATATTAACCTTCTACCCTAAGATATTTTTCATTATAGCAACTTTAAAAACTGAAATTAAAATTATTTCCTTCATATGCTTCATTTACTAAAAAAGGTTACTGAAACCCTATGCTCTTAAAATGAAACATTCATTTATGCTCATATTATTTGAGAGAGTTTAAGATGCCTAACACACATGATAACATAGAAAAAAGCTTTTCTAGGCATTTAGATTTATAGAGAAATATTACCAAATCAAATTTCTTACTTTATGTCAGCATGCAGAAACTTATAATGGACCTTGAAATTATTTCAAACTCTTGCTATAAAAATTGTTAACATTAGGCCACAGCTCAATATAAAATCACTCTCCTCTTCTTGCCTCCCATCCCTCCCAACAAAATGTCAGAATTAACTGTTTTATTCTAAATGAATACTTTAAAAATCAATCATCTATAACAGTTAATACAAAAGTATACAACTTTGGGAACATGAGACTCGTCTCTACTAATCTAGAAAATTAAATGAGTATTAAAAAGTTCAAATAAGGGATGCCGGGGTGGCTCAGTTGGTTAAGCGGCTGCCTTCGGCTCAGGTCATGATCCCAGCATCCTGGGATCGAGTCCCACATCGGGCTCCTTGCTCGGCGGGGAGCCTGCTTCTCCCTCTGCCTCTGCCTCTGCCTGCCTCTCTGTCTGCCTGTGCTCGCTCGCTCGCTCTCTCGCTCTCTCTCTCTCTAACAAATAAATAAAAATAAAATCTTTTAAAAAAAAGTACAAATAATGGGGTTCAGCATTTGTCTGCAGGAAGATAGCATAAGTGGCATTAAGTACACTGGAGTCTTGAATAAGCATTAACACGCAGGGCAGGTCAGCAGTTATTAAAATTCTGAACAATCAGTTCTTATTTTCTGAAGTCCTATTTTGGAAAAAAATCTCATTCTAAACTAGTAATAATGCTACTTCCACGAAGAGAAAAAATTTCTCAATAATATTAAATTTAGAAAATGTTGCATTGGTCCCACTGAAATTACAGAAAATTTTTTAATAAGTAATAACTGGATCAAGATGGTGAGTTAAGCACGAGTTCTAGCCTACCTTATCAGTCCAAATCCATAGACATGATAGAAAAACACAGGCATAGACACATGCACATATGACTAAAGGAGGAAAAAGAAGCCCATGACACAGGCAGTAACTATTTCAAAATGCTGCAAACTTGGGTGGCAGACATAGGCAGTGAGAGCGAGCCCTGGCCAACCAAAGGGAAGAGTGGTTGGCTAGAATGCTTACAAAGTTGTCCCCAATCTGTCTCTTATCTACCTCAACATCATCTTGTAACACTCTCCTACTTCCTGGACTTCTTTTGGTTCCTTGAACAGGTCTCTACCACTGTTACCATCACACACAAGTTCTCCCCTGACTACCCTATATAAAGTAATCCCCTACTCATACTATCATAGTCCTTTTCTTTCTTTATTTGTTTAGGATCTATCTTCTCCCACTAGAATTTGGGCTTCACAAAGAGAGATCTTGACTTACTCACTGATTGGGAGAGTAAACTGGTTGGGGTACCAAAGAAAGAAGAGCCAGGCAGTTCTTCTTTTCTTCCCTACCTCCACAGCAAACAAAAGACAGCAGAGGCATCTGCTCCCAAATAAGAGTGGTGAGAGGAAAATGTGGCCCAATCAGCAGTGTAGGAAGAAGACAACATCCAAAAGGAAGGGAAAGCCCTTCCGCCTTTGAAGAAGATTAAGCTACCTTCTAGGCAGCATTTCGAGAAAAGCTGTAATATTCAGAGCCAAGAAGCGGGTCCTATGCCTTTCCCACAATTACTGGAGGAAGGCTACAACAATTATATATAGCATTTAGAGAGACAAACAAGAAATCATACGGGGGAAAAAGAAAAAATGAGTCTAAGAATCACCAAACACTTATGGGAAATCAACACTGTAAGAAAAAATTAGGAGCACCTGACTGGCTCAGTCAGTAGAGCATATGACCCTTAATCTCAGGGTCATGAATTGAGGCCCCACATTGGGTGTGGAGCCTACATAAGAAGTAAATAAATAAAAACCTTAAAAAAGAAAGAAGACACTAAATTCAACAAGAAGAATAGCCAAGGAAATAGCATCAATAACACAGAATAAGACTTTAATATCTCCAGAAATATGTGTGAAGATAAAACAACCATAAGAAAAATTATGAACTACAGTTACTGGAAATCAAAAATATAATCCTTGGGATGCCTGGGTGGTTCAGTAGGTTAAGCATCCAACTCTTGATTTCAGCTCAGATCATGATCTCAGGGTTGTGAAATTGAGCCCCGTGTTGGGCTCTGTGCTGGGTGTGGAGCCTGTTTAAGATTCTCTCCCTCTCCCTCTGCCCTTCTCTCTTCCCCTCTATAAAAAAATGAAAAAAAAACCTAATTAAAATTAAAAAATAATAATAGAATCCTTGACATAAAGGAACAGCTGAATAGGAGACTGGAAATAGCTTAAAATTTGAGAAATTCTTCCAGTACAAAAAGCAAAAGGACAAAGAGATAGAAAGCAGACAATTAAAAGTTAATAGATAAGAAAAGCAGCAAATGAAGGAATAAACTATCTCTATTTACAGACAATATTATCTTATATATTATACATAAAATACTAAATGATACACAAACTCAGCAAAATTGAAGGAATACAACATCAACACAAAAAATAGATGTATTTCTATATATTAGCAATGAAAAATCTGAAAAGGTAATTAAGAAAACAATTCCATTTATAATAAAAACAAATAGAGTAACAATGGTGCTGGAACAATTGGATAGTCAGATGCAAAAGAATGAAGGTGAATCTTTATTTCACACCATATATAAAAATTAACTCAAAATGACCCTACCATGTATACTTAATCAAGTGTGAAGCAATAAAGGCATTTTGGACTTAAAAAATACCCAAATTAGTCACCCATGCAACATATTTAAAAATGTTACTCATAGAAACATTTTGGGGTAGGGGAGGAAGGAATTCTAGGACACCAGAAATAGTGACAAGTAAGTTTGATCCAGAAGTAGCAATGGATGCTTAGTCAAAAGAATCCATTTGACCTTGACACATAAGTGTCCTCTGAGCAACAAAATTTAAATGACAGAAAATTATTTTTCATTTTTAATGGTTCTAATCATCTTACATGATCGGATAACAATATAATCATGATATAAATGCTGTTTATTGACCTTCAATTCTTCAAATCAACCCACAGACAAAGCACAACCAATGTTACAGAGAAAAAAATGTAGATGTTATAAACTTTGTGCCAGTGTTAAAAAGCAATACAAGTAATAAAAATTAGAGGGTATGTGGGAATGAAGAAGAAAGGGAAAATATAATAATTTCCTCACCCTTCATCGTAGTGAATTATTAGGTCTTATCTAAAAGTATTCAATCAAAAGATAGATGAATAAGTATATTATTTACAAGTTATTAATGGCAATGACCTCAAGAATTAAAACCAGGAACTGAACAGTGTTTGGGGAGTAGAATGGGGTATAAGAAGTTGTTAACATAATTACTTGTAATTTTCTATCCTTCTGAATTGCTTTCTTGTTTATATACTAACTACATAATTTAAAATTACTAGCTTACAACAATATAAATCTTTATGTTCTATCTATTCAATGGAATATTATGCCACTGTTTAAAAAACATAAGTGAGGTGGAACTATGTCTACCAACATGGATAAATGTTCATAATTGAAAAAATGCAGAATAGCACATGCATGTAGAGAAGTATATGTATAAAAACATATATATCTATGTCTTTGTAAATATGTAATAAAGAGGTATGACTGGGGCGTCTGGGTGGCTCAATCAGTTAAGCATCTGACTTCTGCTCAGGTCATGATCATGGGCGGGGATTGAGCCCCAGATTGGGCTCCCTCCCCCAGCTCATGCTCTTTTTCTCCCTCAAATAAATAAATAAAATCTTTTAAAAAAAGAAGTATGATTATACAAAATATCTGTATGTTAGTTAAAACTATGTCTGCAAAGATTCATTAACAGCTGTGTCTATAGGTTTAGAAGTGGGATGGATTTTACTTTACATACACACATGTGATACTTATATAATAATAATAATAATAATAATAAAGAGATACAATGGTGAAGATTTAGAAATAAATCTATGATATACTATAAAATGAAAAGATAAATTTGCAGACCAATATGCATATAGTGCAATCCTATTTTTGTAAATAAAAAGTTATAGAGATGTAAATAGATCCATGTAAGCTTAAGAAGGTTAAGTACCAGGGCTCCTGGGTGGCTTAGTGGGTTAAAGCCTCTGCCTTCAGCTCTGGTCATGGTCCCGGGGTCCTGGGATCGAGTCCCACATCGGGCTCTCTGCTCGCAGGGAGCCTGCTTCCCTCTCTCTCTGCCTGCCTCTCTGCCTACTTGTGATCTCTCTCTCTCGGTCAAATAAATAAATAAAATCTTTAAAAAAAAAAGAGAAGGTCAAGTACCAAATACTGGATAAACTCCAGATAGTCATTACCCCTGTGATTTAAAGGAACAGAAAAGGGAAATTAAGTTCCTATGTACATAACTTAGAGATCAGGATTAAGGAGGGCACTTGTGATAAGCACAGGGTGTTGGGTGGAAGTCCTGAATCACTATATTGTACACCTGCACTAACATTAGACTGGAGGTAAACTGGAATTTAAATTTTAAAAAATAATTTTTTTCAAATAAAACCCACCAAACAAGATTAAACTAGAAGCATAAACTTTTAAGAAAGGAAATTGGGGGGCGCTTGGGTGGCTCAGTGGGTTAAAGCCTCTGCCTTCGGCTCAGGTCATGATCCCAGGGTCCTGGGATCAAGCCCCACATCCAGCTCTCTGCTCAGCAGGGAGCCTGCTTCCTTCCTCTCTTTTTCTGCCTGCCTCTCTGCCTACTTGTGATCTCTCTCTGTCAAATAAATAAAATCTTTAAAAAAAAAAAAGAAAGAAAGGAAATTGGGATCGGGAGGGAGACAAACCAAAAGAGACTCTTAATGTCATAAAACAAACTGAAGAGGGTGGGAGGGAGGGGTGTTGGGAGAGGGTGGTGGGGTTACATTGTATGTTTAAATAAAAATTAAAAAAAATTAAAAAGGGGCGCCTGAGTGGCTCAGTGGGTTAAAGCCTCTGCCTTCGTCTCAGGTCGTGATCCCAGGGTCCTGGGATCGAGCCCCACGTCGGGCTCTCTGCTCAGCCGGGAGCCTGCTTCCCTTCCTCTCTCTCTGCCTGCCTCTCTGCCTACTTGTGGTCTCTGTCTGTCAAATAAATAAATAAATAAATCTTTTAAAAAATTTTTTAAAAAGGCTAAAAATAACCTGTCTACCAATAAAAAAAAGGAAATTGGTAACAGGCACTTTTAAGTGGAAATCTAAAAGTCAGTTCTTCCTACCTACTAAAACAATCTATGAAATCAGTCCTGTTGTCACTAATACAAAAAAAAGACATCCTTGCAGGTTCCTAGCTAATTCACCAGAGGGCTCTCTCACCAAAGATACTTCTGTCATCTCCATCTAGAAATTCTGGGCACCTGCAGCCAAAGTCATGACCTTCTTAAGTAACCTGTGACCTCAGAATCTTAAGACATAGACAATTTCATTTCAAAGGATATAACTTTAGAAAAGAAGGAATTTCTTTAAACAAATAAGGATAAGAAATTGATTAGAAAGAATAATACTTACATGTAAACATAATTCGCTGGGTATAGAAGTTATCACATTCAGGTCCCTTTTGAATACTGATATGTTAGCAGGCTGACTTGCAGCCACATTGGACAGAATCTTAGAGCCTGTCTGCTGAAAATTAGGGGACTGTGCAGGACTATCTTGAATTCCACTGTGACTGATGCCTATGACTTCTGGCACTGGGCATGAGAGCGTATCTTCAGCAGAGGAAGAAAATGGAGAGTCTATGCTTTGGGTATCCTTCTGACTCTCAGGATAGATGCTAGATATGCTATGCTCCTGATAGAGCAAGTTTCTTAATTTTTCATCCAGAGTTTTAATTCGGTTGTCTGCAAACTCCACTTTTGGAGGTCTTTCCCCATCTGATTCCAGGATAGTAGTGGGTAGAAGGGTAGTCAGTTCAAGGCCAGGGGTCTGAATGGGAATGACCATCTTAGGAGAACTTGCTTCAGTGTTCATTGTGGTTTCTCCTTCTTGGGAAATAAACTCTGCATCCATAGTTGGCTGCTGCACTGCTAAGGATTGAGGCTTTTGATCAGATATAAATGCCAGAGTTGTAACAGAGTTACCAGCAATCTGAGTTGACTCGCCAGGAGGGACCATAGGTACATCAGCCTGACTGGCAGCTTGGTGACATGGATATACAGGTAGAAATATGCCTGCTCGGTTGGTGAGTCCCTCACATTCAACTGGAACTGCACGAACTGAAGTAGCAGTACAACTTGAACTACTAGTAACTCGTGCCATTATCTGCCTGTCATCTTCCACTCCATACAATATAGCTGGCTGCTTAGTTTCTACACTGGCATATTCAGAAATCTTACCATCAACTACATCCTTGAGTTCTGATTTGGAGGCAAAAAGTACACGCTGGCATGGATTACTTTCTAGAGTGGGCAGTGTGTCCTGTGATATTTCCTTATTACTTGTGGTTCTTGGACCTGGAATAATAACAAAGAATAGCTAGGCACATATTAATAAACACAAAGCATGGACTAATAACCAAATTTAAAGGGGACAAAAGGAGCAAGGGACAAACAAGAACCTGTGTGAGTAAGTCTTATAAATAAGACTCAAAATACACAGAATTCAACCTGTCAAGGAATAAAAACCTTTTATTTTTTTCCCACAAATACTATATTTAAAAATATTACCTTTTAAAATGGCTTAAGTTATACCCTAACAATAATACCTTCAAAAATTTTATGAATATTCTCATAAGAATACAATATCCATGAACACAAATTAAAGATATGGTATAGGGGCACCTGGGTGGCTCAGGTTAAAGCCTCTGCCTTTGGCTCAGGTCATGATCCCAGGGTCCTGGGATCGAGCCCCGCATCGGGCTCTCTGCTCAGCAGGGAGCCTGCTTCCCTTCCTCTCTCTCTCTCTGCTTGCCTCTCTGCCTACTTATGATCTCTCTCTGTTAAATAAATAGATAAAATCTTTAAAAAAAAAGATATGGTATATATCTTGTAACCCCTCCAAGTCTGGAGAATGCTGGCAGACAATGGACACTTACCAGGAAGCAGAGACAGCCCAGGAACCGTAGACATGGAGTGCTGAAGAGAAGGAGGTGATTGAGCCTCACGGTTTCTTATTGTTTGATTGATACAGAATCGCCACCGACCAACTGGGGATGACTGTGGAGCAGATTCATCTGTAGAAAGAATTAGCAAAAATCAATATGCTAAGCAATTGTCAACATGTTTACCCTATTAAGGAAACCAGGTTAAAACAGCAATTTGTCTTGTATCTCCATTTCCAACAGCATTAGGATATGTGTAATGTATAAGACCAGACCTCCCAACGCAGGCAAATACTCTAAAGAACTAAGCACAAGATATTATTAGGGCAGGATTTTTTAAATCTACGAAAACAAACATTGTAGCAATAGCAATTAGAAGAGGGCACATTTCTGGGGAAAAATGGAAAGCACTTCCTCCAATAAAACTTCTATCTCTTGTTCTGCATCCTGATTATGATGATGCTTACCCAATTCTATAGGTTATTAAAATGTACAGAACTATACACCAAAAGAAAAAAATCAATTTTACTGTATGACAACTTAAAAATAAAATCCCTACATCTTTACTCCTACTTTGTAAATTTATTCAAATAAGTAATTCTTTTTATAAACTCTACCATACTTTATCACTCAGAAATCTGTTCAAATTCCCCCTAGCAAGAAAGAATAGAGGAGGACCCTGGCATCCTAACACAAAGTAAATTTCAGGGTAATGGTATCTGGTTTCATGACTCCCACACCACCTGTTGCTTCTTCATGTTGTTATAATTCCTTCACAGGTCCTCATTTATCTATGGCTCTTCGCCCCCTCCCAGATACTCTAAATATAACCATGACCAGAGCTGAAAAGAATGGAGAGATAAAGTCATCAGAAAACAGAAGACCCCATTTTTAGTCCCTGGAAGTTTAGCTAGTATCTGATTTACAAAAACTTATCAGTGACCACAGCAGGTAGAAGTATAACACTAGTGGAAGGAAATCAAGATATAAATGACTATATTAAAACATGAGGCAAAATTAGAGCATAGTGATATTAGTTAAGAAAGGTACTGTCCACATCGTATCAGTGGTTTAAAAAACCAACTTACCAATTAACTTCAAAGAGTAAAGCCGTTAAAGGTCATCAGAACTGTGACTGCTTTTCTGATAACATACCATGCAATGACTCAGAAATCAATTAATTGGATAAAGAACCAACACTTGAAGAAAATTGGAGAATGGTTTTACTTCTTACATCTGGGCTATAAAGGCCTTTCCAAGTGTGGGTAAACCTACATTAACAATTTATGAATTTCCTTTATGGGCTAGTATCTTTCTCAATGAAGATACATTAATTAAAGTTTCCAAATGTCTTGCTTCAAAAGCCACATGGTAAATTTTATGAAATATACTTACTGCTGGTTTGAGTAGATGCAGAATTTATCTGTACTTGTTCAGATGATCCTGTCTGAATTAAAAATGAACAGATAAATAAAGAAGTTCCTGATATATATCTGAGAAGACCTATTTGCTAAACAACTGCTCTTACTTGGCTATTGTTGGATTCCACAATAATAGAGTCAATTCCGATGGCTCTATCTGCAGCAGAGTGGACATGAAGGATCTCCTGGGCTTGACCTACAATAGCCCTCAATTCTTCTACAAATTTTTCTTTCTCACTTTCTAGCACAAAGTTATCTTCAACCTGTCCAAAAGTAAAAGTAAGTCTATTAAATTTAGTTTCTTCAAAATTATAATATTGTATCAATGGTGACTGCCTTAAAGACAAATAAATGAAAATTAACTGTTTAGATACAAAGGCCACAAGAGAATTAAAAACAACCAGCACTGGGGCACCTGGGTGGCTTAGTCAGCTGAGTGTCCAACACTTGGTTTCAGCTCAGGTCATGATCTCAGGGTCGTGAGATCGAGCCCAGCATCAGGCTCCACACTCAACAGGGAGTCTGCTTGAGATGCTCTCCCTCTGCCCCTCCCTCCACTGGCGCTCTTGCGCACTCTAAAATAAATAAATAAATCTTTTTAAAAATGACCACACTAAAATGCCACGTAAAACATTAACTTATTCTTATTTTGAGACCGCTGATGCTTGTCAGATTGGTACCACCTACCAGAGAAAAAGCCAGCATTTAAAAAAACATCTCACATTCCATAAATTATCATTTGAGGAACATAACTGAGGCAATGTTTATGATTACTACTAGGATGTCCAAACCCAAAAGTTTTTTAAATCACAAAAAGAACATCTCTAAAGGTTATAAGGAATGGCCTGGAGAGTTCAGAAAACATGTTAAACAAGGGGCAGAACTAGACTGGAGTCATGGGTCGAAGGAATGGGGTGGCTGAGTGATGGATATTGGGGAGGGTATGTGTTACGGTGAGCACTGTGAATTGTGTAAGACTGATGGATCACAGACCTGTACCCCTTAAGCAAATAATACATTATATGTTAATTTTTTTTAAAAAAGAACTGTTACTAAAGAATTTTAGTTTTATTTCCTGTGTACAATTATTAGTTCAATAAAATATTTACTGACAAAACAAAAACAAGAGGCAGAACTAACAACATTATTAACTTTAAAAATGCTTAATTCTTTTTCTTCAGGAATACACATCTAAAGAAAACTGGCAGAAACAATCTGAGGGTTTTGGAGGGGAGGGGGATGGGAGGTTGAGTGAGCCTGGTGGTGGGTATTATGGAGGGCACATATTGCATGGAGCACTAGGTGTGGTGCATAAACAATGAATTCTGGAACACTGAAAAGAAATTTAAAAAAAATAAAGGCTATAAAAAAAGAAACAAAAGCATGAAGTACTCTTCCTTCTACTCTTATTTATCTGCATTTAAAAAAGGGCAAAACAACTAATTTAAGCCTAACAATTCAAAGAAAATATGAAAACTAAAAGAAATGATAAGTATTATTTAAACACCTATTTGTAAGATGACATATCAGTACCTAACACAATAGAATTACCTGGGGTATTTTACAAACTAGTGATGCTTAGGCCTTACATCCAAAGATTCTGATTTAATTAGGGACCTAGGCAATGAATTTGTTCATAAAAACCTCTTAAGATGACTTTAACATGCAGCCTGGTATAAGAATCATTGATCCAGATAACCTCTTAATAAAAATCCCTCATATTTTAGAGATAAATATACTGAAATGAAAGAAGTTACAGTGACTTACTTTTTGTTATAAGTAGTACAGTTCTGCGCAAATTTTAAAAACTAATGGTACCCTAAAAAGACTGCTCTGAATAAGCGAGGGGAGAGTATGAGTGAAAAAAGAGACAGAATGCTAAAGGTTAAATAACTCGGTTTCACTGTACTTACCATATAGTCTGCAATATCCTCTGGTGCATCACCATCAACGTCAAACTTGAAGGTGACCATCTTGTTGTTGTGTGTCTCCAGTTGACACTCCACCATATTGTCTCCAGATATTGATACCTGGATACAAACATTTCACCAATTTAAGAATCACAGTTATTTATTATCTTCTCTTTGCAAATCAACCAAGCAACTAGATGAGCTTACGTTCAATATATGGAAAATAGTTTAAACTTGAGAATATAAAAATATTGTTTATCCCTATTGAAATAGTGCCTTAACACCCATCCTATGACAAATACAAGAGTTAAACTAGCAAAATATAAATTAGAAATGTGATCCAACAGAAAAGAAAAAGGAATACAACTTCCATAAAAAGACTAAAAAAAAAAGACAAAAAAGTCAGAAGTCTATTTTTTCCAAAATGCAAAGATCATTCAGTCATTCATTTCCAAAATTCTCTTAATCCTACAAATTGGCTCTTTAAGCAAAAGAAAACATACTGATATTGGAAATGTATACTGGTCCAGACTTTTTGGACAGTCCATCTAGCAATATGTATTTAAATTTTTTTTAAATCTTCATATATTTTCATTAGTTTTATTAATTTATCTTAAATTGAAGTATAATTAACATACACAGTTATACTGAATTCAGGTGTCCAACATACTGATTTAACAATTCCATACATTACACAGTGCTCACCATGGTAAATGTACTTACCACCTGTCACCAAACAATGTTATTACAATGTCACTGACTATATTCCTTTTGTTGTACATTCCCTGCAACAAAACAACTTCCCCTCTACCGACCACTTTTATTCTCTGTATTAATGAGTTTGGGGTTTTTTTTGGCTTTTTGTCACTTTTTCACCCATTAATTCTACTTCTAGGAATGAAGCATTAAGAAGAATCAGGGATGTTTATAAAGATCCATGTTCAAGAGTGTCTGCTACAGAGAAACACACAGAGACAGACAAAAGGAGAGAGAAAAACAAAAAGTTAAAGAAGACACAGACTGGCAGACAGAGAGACTGACAGAAAAAAAACAACCTAAATGACAACAGAAGAAAATTTTAAATTGTTATAGCTCTATATAAGGGACTATATAAGACAATAATTGAAAATATTATATTACTGAAAAATTACTGACATAGGAAAATGTACATGGTATATTAAGCTTTTAAAAAAGGAGAATATGCCTTCTCAAACTATTACAAAAAAATAGAAGGGGAAGGAAAACTTCCAAATTCAGTCTGACACCAGCATTAACTGGATACAACACCAGATTAAGAAACTGCAAAAAAAAAAGAACTATAAACCAATACTCCTGATAAACATGGATGTAAAAAATACTCAACAAAATACTATCAAACTGAATCCAACAACACCTTAAAAAAAATCATTCACCACAATCAAGTAGAATTTATTCCTGGGATGCAAGGGTGGTTCAATATTCACAAATCAATCAATGTAATACACACACAGCAACATGAGAAAGAATAAGCCATATGATCATTTCAATAGATGCAGAAAACGCACATGACAAAGCACAACATCCTTTCATGATGAAAACCCTCAATAAAATAGGTTTATAGGGAACATCCCTCAACAAAACAAAGGTCATATGTGAAAAATCCATAGATAACATCATGCTCAATGATGAAAAACTGAAATCTTTCCCCCCAAGGTCAGGAAAAATTCAAGGATGTCTAGTCTCACCCCTTTTATTCAACACAGTACTAGAAGTCCTAGCCACAGCAATCAAATGACAAAAACAAATAAAAGGAATCCAAATCAGTAAGGAAGAAGTAAAACTTTCATTATTTGCAGACAACATGATACTATATATAGAAAACTTAAAGAAAAAGAAAACAAAACAAAACACTGAAAAAACTATTAGAACTGATAAATGAATTTACTATGGTCGCAGGATACAAAATCAATGTACAGTTATCAGTTGAATTTCAGTACACTAATAATGAATCAGCAGAAGCAGAAAGAGAGAGAGAGAGAAAGGAAGAAAATCACATTAACAATTGTACCAAAAATAATAAAATACCTTGGAATAAACTTACCAAAGAGGCAAAAGACCTATACTCTGAAAACCATCAAATACTGACGAAAGATGAAGATGACACAAAGAAATGGGTAGATACTCCATGCTCATCGATTGAAAGAACAAATACTATTAAAATGATCAAAATAACAACATTTTTCACAGAACTAGAACAAAATACCCTAAAATTTTTATGTAACCATAAAAAAAACTCTGATTAGCCCAAACAATTCTCAAAAAGAAAAGCAAAGCTAGAGGTATCGCAATTCCACAAGTTATAACACAAAGCCGTCATAATCAAAACAGAACAGTACTGGCACAAAAACAGACACTCAGATCAAAAGAACAGGATAGAAAGCCCAGAAATAAACACAATTATATGGTCAATTAATCTTTAAAAAAGAGGCAAGAATATGCAATAGGAAAAGACAGTCTCTTTGAAAAATAGCATTGGTAAAACTGTACAGTTACATGCAAAAGAATGAACCTGGACTACTTTCATACACCATACACAAAATAAATTAAAAATGGATGAAAGAATTAAATGAGAGGCCTAAAACCATGAAAGTCCTAGATGGGAACACAGGCAGTAATTTCTGTGACACTGGCTGTACCAACATTATTCTAGATATGTCTTCCGAGGCAAGGAAATTAAAACAGAAATGAACTATTGGGCTATAACAAAATAAAAAGTTTCTTTACAGCAATGAAAACAATCAACAAAACTGAAAAACAACCTACTAAACTGGAGAAGATATTTATAAATGACATATCCAATAAAGGGTTATCATCCAAAATATATAACGAAAATATACAACTCAATATAAAAAATAAACCAATTACAAAATGGGCAGGAGAGAGAGTAAGAGTTTGGCAAGACAGTGGAATAGGAGGACCTGGAGCTCACCTCATCCCGTGTTTTCAATTAGGTATCATCCATATCCAAGTCAATAAACTGGACAGCGATCTGAAGACTGGCAAAAAAACTCCACAACTAAATATATGGAAGAAGCATCACCTCAAAGGTTAGGAAGGTCAATGGTAAAGAAGGCTGCCTGCATGAGGGACTAGCTATACAAAGATTGCTGAGAAACAGGTCCTCAAGGAAAACCAATCCCCATAATATATAGCTTTAAGAACCAGAGGGGTTGAATTTGTTAAAACCAGTGGGGCTTAGAACCTTGAACTTTGAAGGTCAGCTGACTCAGCACTGGGCAATCCAGGAGGCCAAGTGATAGCTTGGGGTTGTTGCCCTTAAAGAGACAGTGACCTGTGGGGAGGCAACATAAAAATGGAAGTCACAGGGGCGCCTGGGTGGCTCAGTGGGTTAAAGCCTCTGCCTTCGGCTCAGGTCAGGATCTCAGGGTCCTGGGATTGAGCCCCGCATAGCATCGGGCTCTCTGCTCAGCAGGGAGCCTGCTTCCCCCCATCTCTCTGCCTACTTGCGATCTCTGTCTGTCAAATAAATAAATAAAATCTTTTAAAAAAATGGAAGTCACAAAAAGCTGGAGGAAAACAGGAGACAGATATGTTCATATTGATTTTGGACTGACGTGGAGGACTCTTCCTAAAATCAGGGAGCCTGATGCAGACCTCAACACAGGACTCAACCTCACAACCCTGAGATTATGACCAGAGCTGAAACCAAGAAGTTGGATGCTCAACCAACTGCAGCACCCAGGTGCCCGATAAAGTCACTACTTTCAAGAGCAGAAGACACAGGTGGCTTTCTTAACACAAAAAAAACAGACACAGAGAGCCAGAAAAAATGAGATAAAAACTTATACCAGATAAAATAACTGGACAAGGCCACAGCCAGAGACATAAGTAACATGCCTGATAAATAAAGCAAAAAATGATAAGGAAATTCACTGGATTTGAGAAGAGTAGAAGACATGAGTGAGACCCTTAACAAAGAGACAAGGAAAGACATAGCAGAGTTAAAGGGCACAATAAATGAAATGAGAAACATACCTGATGGAATGAACAGCAAGACAGAAGAAGCAGAGAAATGAATTAGTGACCTGGAAGAAAGAGTAGTAGAAAGGAATAAAGATGAACAAAGAGAGACAAAAGAACTATGCAACAAAAGAATAGACTTAGGAAACTCAGTGAATCCATCAAATGTAATAACATTCAAACAACAGGAGTCTCAAAAGAAGGAGAGAGAGAAAGGGGAGAGCAGAATATTTATTTCAAGAAATAATTGTTAAAAACATCCCCATCTGGGGGAAGGAAGCAAAAATCCAGATCCAGGAGGCAGAGAGAACCCCAAAAGAATAAACAAAAGCCGACTGATACCAAGACATAATGTAATTAAATTTGCAAAATGAGTAACAAAGAAAAAAATTCTCAAAAGCAGTAAGACAAAAGAAATCCTTAACTTATAAAGGTAAAGCCATAAGGCTAGCAGGAGATTTTTCAACACAAACTTTGCAAGCCAAAAGGGAGTGGCATGATCTATTCAAATTGCTGAACGGAAGAATCTGAAGCCAAGAATACACTACACAGCAAAGCTATCATTCTGTATAAAATAAGAGATAGAGTTTCACAAACAAACAAAAACTAAAGCAGTTCATGATCACTAAACCAGCCCTGCAGAAATATTAAAAAGGACTGATCAGAAAAGAGAAAGCAAAAGTGACAGCATATGGGGTGCCTGGGTGGATCAGTCAGTTGAGCGTCCCACTCGATTTTGGCTTAGGTCATGATCCCAGGGTTGTGAAATTGAGCCCCTAGGGAGTCTTCTAGAGATTCTCTCTCCCTCTCCTTCTGCCCCTCCCCCTACTCAAGTGTGCTCTATCTCTCTCTCCAAAGTAAATAAATAAATAAATAATGTTGAAAGATGAATAAATAAGTCTTTAAAAGTAAAAAAGAGGAGGGACACCTGGGTGGCTCAGTTGGTTAGGCAGCTGCCTTCAGCTCGGGTCATGATCCCAGTGCCCTGGGATCGAGTCCCACATTGGGCTCCTTGCTCGGCGGGGAGCCTGCTTCTCCCTCTGCCTCTGCCTGCCTCTCTGTCTGCCTGTGCTCGCTCTCTCTCTCTCTAACAAATAAATAAATAAAAAATCTTTAAAAAAAAAAGTAAAAAAGAGGAAAAGTGACAGTACAGGCGCAGAAAACAGAAAAGTGGTAAAAATGAGTAAAAAAAAAAAAATCAGTTAAGGAACTCACCAAACAAAAAGGATAACATGAACTAACCTATACCTAAAACATGGAGAGAAGAGGAGTAAAGAATCAGTTCAAACTTAAATGACCATCAACCTAACATAAACTGCAATATGCAGTAAATGTTAAATCAAACTTATCATATATCAAACAACACATATCAAAACCACTAATATTCAAAGATAAAGAAATCCAAATATAAAACTGAAAAATCAGCAATATAGGAAAGAGAAAAACACAAGAAAGGGAGAGAGAAATCTTCAGAAATAACCATAAACAAGTAATAAAATGCAATAAATACTTATCTAATAGATATGTAATTGATAATTACTTTCAGTGTAATAACTGGAATAAATACTCTAGTGAAAAGACATAGGGTAACAGAATGTATAAGAATACAATGCCCATCTATATGCTGCCTACAAAAGATCGATTCCACACTTAAAGACTTATGAAGATTGAAAGTG
Source organism: Taxidea taxus jeffersonii (assembly GCA_003697995.1). Classification (NCBI taxonomy): domain Eukaryota; kingdom Metazoa; phylum Chordata; class Mammalia; order Carnivora; family Mustelidae; genus Taxidea; species Taxidea taxus. Next base: position 85,491 of record ML100250.1, read on the forward strand.
ACAGGATGGATAAACATCTATCATGTAAATGGATGTCAAAAGAAAGCCAGAATAGCAGTACTTACATCAAACTAGACATTTAAACCAAAAATATAAGAAGACATTAAAAAAGACATAACAATAAAGGTGACAATCCAACAAGAAGCTGTAACACCTGCAAATATTTATGAACCTAACATGGGACCAGTGAAATACATAAAACAGTAATAACAAATATAAAGGAACATATCGATAATAACAATAGCAGGGGATTTAAACACCTTACATATATCAATGGACATATCATCCAAACAGAAAATGAACAAGAAAACACTGGCTTTGAATGATACACTGGAACAGATGGATTTAACACACACATTCAGAACATTCCACCCTAAAACAGCAGAATACAGTCTTTTCAAGTGCACACTGAACAGCCTACAGAATAGATCACATATTAGCTCTCAAAACAAGTCATAATAAATTCAAGAAGATTGAAATCATACCATGCATCTTTTCTGACCACAACGCTATGAAACCAGAAGTCACCCACAAGAAAAAAAATCTAGAAAGAACACAAATATATGCAGGTTAAATAACACGCAACTAGTCAATGAATGGCTCAACCAGGAAACAAAAGAAGAAATAAAAAAGAAACAAATGAAATGGAAACAAATGAAAATGAGAACACAATGGTCCAAAACCTCTGTGATGCAACAAAAGCTGTTTTCTTAAAATATTTTATTTATTCATTTGAGAGAGAGAGAGAGAGAGAGTGAGCATGAGAAAGAGAGCACAAGCACAAGGGGGGAGGTGCAGAGGCAGAGGGAGAAGTAGACGCCCCATTGAGCAGGGAGCCTGATGTGGGACTTGATCCCAGAATCCTGGGATCATGACCTGAGCTGAAGGCAGATACTTAACTGACTGAACCACCCAGGCAGCCAGCAAAAGCAGTTCTAACACGGAAGTTTATAACAACAATCTAGGAGTACCTCAAAAAGCAAGAAAACTTTCAAATAAACAACCTGACCTTGAATCTAAAGGAGCTATAAAAAAAACCAACAAACAAAACCTTAAACCAGCAGAAGGAAAGAATAAAGATTAAAGCAGAAATAAACGATATAGAAACTGGAAAAAAAAAAACAAATAGAACAGACCAGTGAAAGCGTTAGCTCTGTGAAAAAAATGAATAAAACTGATAAACTTCTACCGACACATATCAAGAAAAAAGGGCTCAAATAAATAAAATCACAAATGAGCAAAGAGAAATAACAACCAACACCACACATAGATAGAAACAATCATAATAGAATATTATGAAAAATTATATGCTAGAAATTAGGAAACCTAAAGAAATGGATAAATTCCTACAAACATATAATCTACCAAAACTGAAACAGAAGGGAATAGAAAATTTGAACAGATAACCAACAAGAACTTGAGACAGTAATCAAAAACTCTCAACAAAAAAAGTCCAGGTCCAGATGCCTTCACAAGCAAATTCTACCAAATATTCAAAGAAGAGTTAATACCTATTCTCCTCAAACTATTCCAAAAAATAGAGAACAGAAAATTTGCCAATTTACTCTATGACACCAGCATTAGCCTGACACCAAAACCAGATAAAGACACTCCTAGAAAAGAGAACTCCAAGCCAATATCCCTGATGATCATACACACAAAAATCAATGTTTAAAAGGAAAAGCAGGGGTGCCTGGATGGCTCAGTCAGTTAAGCATCAGACTCTTGATTTCAGCTCAGGTCATGAGCTCAGGGTTGTGAGATCAAGCCTCACATAGGGCTCCAAGCTCAGCAGGCAATCTGCTTCTCTTCCTCTCTCTCTCCCTTTCCCTGTGCCCTTCCCTCCACTCACACGCATGCTGGTTCTCTAAATAAAGAACAAATAAATCTTTACAAAATGAAAGGAAAAGGAAAAGGAAAAGCAAAGCTGGAGGCAACAGAAATCCAGACATCAAGTTATAAGACTAAGCTGTATTAAACAAAACACTATGGTGCTGGCATAAAAATAAACAGATAAATCAATGAACGATAATAGAAAATCTACCACAACTTTAGGATTAATTAACCTTCAACAAAGCAGGAAACAATATCCAATGGTAAAAGGACAGTCTCTTCAACAAATGGCTTTGGAATAACTGGACAGCAACATGCAAAAGAATAAAATTTCACCACTTTCTTACACCATATACAAAAATAAATTCAAAATGGATTAAAGATCTAAATGTAAGACCTAAAACTGCAAAAATCCTAGAAGAGAATACAAACAGTAACTTCCTGTCATCAGCAATAGCAACTTCTTTCTAGTTCTATCTCCTGAAGAAAGGGACACAAAAGCAAAAATGATCTACTGGGACTACATCAAAATAAAATCTTCTAAACAGCAAAAGAAACAATTAAGAACTAAAGGCAACCTATGGAATGGGAGAAGATATTTGCAAATTACATATCTGATAAAGGGCTAGCATACAAAATGTATAAAGAATTTGTAAAACTCAACACAATAAAAATAAATAATCCAATTACAAAGTTGCCAGAAGACACAGACTTTCTCCAAAGAAGACATTCAGATGGCCAACAGACACATGAAAAGATGCTCATCATTAGGGACGCCTGGGTGGCTCAGTTGGTTAAGCGGCTGCCTTCGGCTCAGGTCATGATCCCAGCGTCCTGGGATCGAGTCCCACATCGGGCTCCTTGCTCAGCAGGGAGTCTGCTTCTCCCTCTGCCTCTGCCTGCCTCTCTGCCTGTGCTTGCTCTCGCTCGCTCTCTGACATAAATAAATAAAATCTAAAAAAAAAAAAAAGATGCTCATCATTACAGACCTGCAAATCAAAACTACAATGAGCTATCACCTCGTGCTTGTCGGAATGGCTAAAATCAACAACACAAGAAAAAATAGTTATTGACAAGGATGTGGCAAAAAAGGAACCCTCATGCATTATTGCTTGGAATCCAAACTGGTGTAGCCACTATGGAAAACACTACAGAAGTCCCTCAAAAAGTTCAAAATAGAACTACCCCATGATCTAGCAATCATACTACTGTCTATTTACATAAAGAATATATAAACACTAATTCAAAGGGATATATAGCCCCTATGTTAATAGCAGTACTATGTACAATAAGCAGATATGGAAGCAACTCAAGTGCCCATCAACTGAAGAATGGATAAAGAAGATGTGGGATATGTGTGTGTGTATGTGTATGTGTATGTATGTATGTATGTATGTATATATATATATATATATATATATATATATATATATATATATCATTCAGCCATAAAAAGAATGAAATCTTGTCATTTGTAGCAAAATGGATGGCACTCGATAGTGTAATGCTAAGTACACTAAGTCAGTGAGACAAGGACAAATAACATAATATTTTACTCATATGCGGTATTTAACAACAAATGAAAAACTGAGAAAAAAAAAGGGAGAGAGACAACTAAGAAATAGATAACCAGCAAAGAACTTAAGTCAGTAATCAAAAACCTCCCCTGTGATATGGGGGATGGGTGAGATGATATGGATTAGATTACCTTTACCACAATGAGCACTAAGTAATGTACACAACTGTTGAGTAACTATATTGTACATCTAATACTAACATAACACTACATATTAACTATACTGGAATTAAAATTTAAAACTTAATACAATTAATATATATGTGTATATGTGTGTGTACATGTGTGTGCGTGTTCAGCAAAATAAAAAGAAGAATATGAAACTATATATATAGGTTTAAGCATCCATCCAAAATGTTTATCACATTGGTTAGAATACCAGCTTTAAAGTCTGAAATGGATTCAGATCCAACCATCACTTGCTAATTCAATGACCACAGGCAAATTACTTTACCTCTCAAATCTTCAGCATCTTCATTTGTAAAGATAAGTATACTAACATCTATCATACAGGTGTACTGAAGGATTAAATGATAAAACAAATGCATAACATTTGGGGTTTCTGCCACAAAAGAATACAATAAAGATGCTACTATTACTAGTACTATTACAACCTTAATAATGTAAAATATTACACATACATACAGGAAAAAAAGATGAAAACCAAAACATTAATAGGAACTATCTCTGAGAGGTGGCAAAAAGTGATTTTTATTTTCTTCCTAATATTTGGCCTATAATTCCTACTACAGAATATTGTAATCAGAAAAAAATTTAATGAAAGAGACATTAGCATTCCGCAATGCTCTATACTTATGTCTGAAGCAATATGGTCCCAACCTGTCAACACAGACCTCTACACACACTCTTAACCAAATAATATTTACACACTGACCTGAAGGACAGTAAGTTGGAATTTAGTCCCCTTCTCTGGTCGAGGACAGGAAGCTCTTCTTTGTTTGATCCGATCTTGTTTGCCATTTCCACATGGGTTATCAGGGGTATTGATGTTTTCTTTCACAACTGCCACATCAGGATTCAAACTACTTATTAGAAAAAAAAAAACAAAAGCAAGTCATATTCAATTTCTCTGAGAAAACATTATTCCATGATTCTCAAAGCCCAGTATTTAACCCAAATTAGAATTAACATTTGAAATTCTATGATATCTAGAATAGTTCCATTCTGATGGTAAAATTCTAGAAAAATTACAATTATAAAATAATACATAATCAGTTTAAGGAAGTAAATAAGAAATATAATGTCTGAGAATATACAAAAAGCACACTGTACACTTTAAACTGGTTAATTTAATGGTATATGAATTATATCTCAATGAAGATGTTATTCAAAGTTACAAAAAACTGAGATAATATGTATTTATTTGGCAATCACCTGACAGTAGTGGGAATAAAAGACAGATCTTTGTGGAACCTTTTATCAGAGGATGCTCTTGATTAATTTTATCTTGTTTGTTTTGGGTATATTATTAATGTGTTCAAATAAATCTTCTAAAAAACAATTTTCACTCAAAATATACCTGTTTAAGAGTCTTATCAGATTAATGGTATTTTCTGAAGTGGCAAAGTTTTTCATTTTGGTGATATGCTTTTGGCATTCTATCTAAGAAAACTTGGCCTCATCCAAAAAAAAAATATATACCTGTTTATGTACTGAACTCAAAAGGACACAGACAGACGAACAGGGTATAAGGAAGAACAAAAAATGAAAATGAGATTTTTTTAAAATGTGGTAGAGGTTCACTGGAAGATGGTGGCAGAATAGGAGGAACCTAGGCTCACCTGGCCCATGAATACAACCAGATAACTATCAAATCATCCAAAATACACCAGAAATTGACCTGAAGACCGGAAGAACAACTACACAACTAAAGATACAGAAGCAGCCACACTGAAGAAGATAGAAAGTGTGGAGACACGTTTGGGGAGAGAATCAGATAGTGGTCACTGGGGTGGAAGGAAGCAGCCGTCACAGAAAAGGGTTAGACAGACTAATACACAGGGGAGTGGATGGGAACAAATCCCCATAGCAATTGGCTTGGAAAACAAGAGGGGCCAAATTTTATGACTTTCAGCAACCAACAAGGCATAAAGCCTAGAGTTTTAAAGGTCACTGGGCTTGGCTGGGATATAGCCGGGAGGGCATTGTGCTACACTTGCAGAGCAGGCAGGCAAACAACCTGTGAGTATACAGCGTGGCAACAGTGATATGAAGAGCACCTGGAGTACACAGTGGGGAGGTTATTTTTTCATTTCAGACCACATCGCAGAGAGGCATCATTCATGGAGAGAAACCTCCAGGAAGAAAAGAACTAGGTGGTGTCATTTCCTTCCCCTGACCCTAAGTGTAAGCACAGAGCCGTGATAGGAACCAGCACAATGCTGACAACCCCAACCTTACATGCTTATATCAAGCCCTGCCTCTCCCACATTCTAGTGGAACTCCCATTCCCAGTCTCCATTGCCACAATCCCACCTTGATGACTCCCTCCCCCAGAAGATTGGCCCAAAACCCTGTTCACACAATGCTTCCTGACTTAGGAGTTATGCAGAGCACCAGTTAAAGTGGTAGTGTAGGTCTCATTTCACAAACAGACCAGAGCACACCTAGCTAAAACATGCCACATGTCAAGGGATCAAATACTGCCCACAACACACAAACAAGGCCTCAGCAAACAACTGGCCTGAAGGATAAAGTGACTAGGACAAAAAAAGAGCACATACTGGAGACACTCCTATAAGCACCAGGCCCTAGGGAACAAGAGACACAACTGGGCAAGGCATTACAGGATCTCTTCATCATAAGGCCATCACCCTCAAGAGAAGATGTAGTTGACTTTCCTAAAGTGTAGAAACAGGCCCAGTAATGTAGGTAAAATGAGAAGACAGAGAAATTTATCCAGAATGAAAGAACAGGACAAGGCCACAGCCAGAAATCTAAGCAAAACAGAAATACTTAACATGCCTGATAGAGAATTTAAAGTAATGATCACAAACATACTCAATGGACTTGAAAAAAGAATGGAGGACATCAGTGAGACCCTTAACATAGAGATAAGGAATAACATAGCTGAAATAAAGGGCTCAATAAATGAAATGAGAAGCACATTGGATGGAATAAAGAGAAGGATGGAAGAAGTAGAGGAGCAAATTAGTGATCTAGAAGCCAGAATAATGGAAAGTCATCAAGTTGAACAAGAGAGAAAAAAGAATTATGAGAAATGAAAATAGACAAAGGGAACACAGTGACTCCACCAAATGTAATAACATTCATATTATAGGAGTCCTAGAATAAGAGAGAGAAAACGGGGTAGAAAATTTATTGGAAGAAATAATAGCTGAAAATTTCCCTAATCTGGAGAAGGTAGCAGATATCCAGATCCAGGAGGATCCCCCAATAAAATCAATAAAAGGAGATCCATACCAAGATATATTGTAATTAAACTGGCAAAAAAAATAGTGATGAAGAAAAAAATTTGAGGGGCACCTAGGGGGCTCAGTTGGTTAAGTGTCTGCCTTCAGCTCAAGTCATGATCCCAGGGTCCTAGGATTGAACCCCACATCAGGCACCTGCTTCCCCATCTTCCTCTGCAGCCCCCTGCTTCTGCTCTCTTTCCTTCCCTCTCTCTATCAAATAAATAAATCTTTTAAAAAAAATTTTAAAAGCAGCAAGGCAAAAGAAGATAATAACATAAAAGAGAAACATAAAAGGATAGCAGGAGATTTTTTTAGCAGAAGCTTTGCAAGCCAGAGGGGAGTGGCATGATAAGTTCAAAGTACTGAATGAGAAAAATCTGCAGCCAAGAATACTCTATACAGCAAGGCTATCATTCAGAATAGAAGGAGAAATAAAAACTAAAGGAGTTCATGATGACTAAACCAGATATGTAAAAAATATTAAAGGGGACTCTGTGAGTAGAAAGAAGAGACCAAAAGTGAAAGTATAAAGCTAGGAAACTAAAGAAGTAAAAATTAGTATTTCTGTAAAAATTCAGTCAAGACATTAAAAAATAAATGGAAAACATGTAAAATTTGTAAATTTGTGAAATATGACAAAATGTTCCTAAAATATGGGGAGGAGAAAAGTAAAGAATGGATCCAAACTTAAATGACCATCAAATTAACATAGACTGCTACTTATAGAAGACATTATACACAGGGGCACCTGGGTGGCTCAGTGGGTTAAGCCGTTGCCTTCGGCTCAGGTCATGATCTCAGGGTCCTGGGATCGAGTCCCATATCGGGCTCTCTGCTCAGCGGGGAGCCTGCTTCCCTTCCTCTCTCTCTGCCTGCCTCTCTGCCTACTTGTGATCTATCTGTCAAAGAAATAAATAAAAATCTAAAAAAAAAAAAGACATTATACACAGACCTAACAGTAACAGTAATATATCCAAAACCACTAATAAATACGTAAAGAACAGAGAGAAAAAAATCTAAATATATCAATAAGGAAAAACAAATGATGAAAGAGATAAAAACAATAAAGGATCAGGAAAAATCTTCAGGAACAACCACAAAACAAAGAATAAAATGACAATACATTTTTATCTTTTCAAATATTTGTTAAGATTTATTTATTTATTATTTGACAGAGAGAGAGAGTTATCACAAGCAGGGAGAGAGGGAGGCAGAGAGAAAGGGGAAAAACAGGATCCTAGCTGAGCAGGGAGCCCAATGCAGGGCTCGATCCCAGAACCCTGAGATCATGACCTGAGCCAAAGGCAAAGGCTTAATCCACTGAGCCACCCAGGTGCCCCGACAGTACATTTTTAATAATTACTATGAAGGTAAATGGACTAAATGCCCCAATCAAAAGTCACAGGGAGACAGAATGGATAAAAAAAATAATACCTACCTATATGCAGCCTACAAGAGACTCATTTTAGAACTAAAGACAACAACAGATTGAAAATGAGGGAGTAGAGAAACATCATAATGAAAATGGATATCAACAGAAAGATGGACGAGCAATACTGGTATCAGAGAAAACAGACTTTAAAACAAAGACTAACAAGAGAAAAAGGAGGACAACATATAATCATGAAGGGGATAGCCAACAGAAAATACAATAATTGTAAATATCTAGGCACCCAACATATGAGCAAAGAAAGACAAAGAGTTAATAACAAATATAAATAATCAATAATCATACAATAGTTGGGTAATTTAACACCCCACTTATATCAATGGGCTGATCAACTAAATAGAAAACTGGGTCTCCTAGGAGGCTCAGGCAGGTAAGCATCTGCCTTTAGCTCAGGTCATGATTTCACAATCCTGGCATAGAGCCCTGAGGAGGGCTCCCTGCTCAATAGGGAGTCTGCTTTTCCCTCTTGCTCTGCCCCTCCCCACTGCTCATGCACTTTCTCTCTTGCTCTCAATCTCTCAAATAAATAAATAAAATCTTTAAAAAAAAAACATCAGCAAGGAAACGATGGCTTTGAATGACACACTGGAACAGATGGATTTAACACATATATTCAGAACATTCCACCCTAAAACAGCAGAATACATATTCTTTTCAAGTGCACACTAAACAACCTACAGAACAGATCACATACTAGCTCTCAAAACAAGCCACAATAAATTCAAGAAGATTGAAGTCATACCATGCATCTTTTCTGACCACAACACTATGAAACCAGAGGTCAACCACAAGAAAAAATCTAGAAAGACCACAAATATATGCAGGTTAAACAACACGCAACTAGTCAATGAATGGCTCAACCAGGAAACAAAAGAAGAAATTAAAAAGTACATGGAAACAAATGAAAATGAGAACACACTGGTCCAAAACCTCAGGGTTGCAAAAAAAGCTGTTTTTTAAAAAAATATTTTATTTATTCATTTGAGAGAGAGAGAGAGAGAGCATGAGAAAGAGAGAGAGCACAAGCATAAGGGGGGAGGTACAGAGGCAAAGGGAGAAGCAGACATGCCGCTGAGCAGGGAGCCCAATGCAGGACTTGATCCCAGGACCCTGGGATCATGACCTGAGCTGAAGGCAGATGCTTAACTGACTGAGCCACCCAAGTACCCAGCAAAAGCTGTTCTAACAGGGAAGTTTATAACAACAATACAGGCGTACCTCAAAAAGCAAGAAAACTCTCAAATAAACAACCTGACCTTGCATCTAAAGGAACTAGGAAAAAACTAGCAAACAAAACCTTAAACCAGCAGAAGGAAAGGATAAAGATTAGAGAAGAAATAAACAATTTAGAAACTGAAAAAAACAAATAGAATAGACCAGTAAAAGGAAGGGCTGGCTTTATGAAAAAAAATTAAGACAATTGATAAACCTCTAGCCAGACTTAGCAAAAAAAAAAAAAAAAACCCAAATAAATAAAATCACAAATGAGAGAGGAGAAATAATTAACACCACAGAAATACAAACAATTATAGGAGAATATTATGAAAAACTATATGCAACAAACCAGACAACCTAGAAGGAATGAATAAAATCACAGAATCATATCAACTCCTAAAACTGAAACTGGAACAAATAGAAAATTTGGACAGACCAATAACCAGCACAGAACTTGAGTCAGTAATCAAAAACTCCCAAAAAACAAAAGTCCAGGACCAGATGGCTTCACAGGTGAATTCTACAAAACATTTAAGGAAGAGTTAATATCTATTCTTCTTAAAATGTTCCAAAAAATAGAAAAGGAAATAAAACTTCCAAATCCATTCTATGAAACTAGCATTACCCTGATAACAAAACCAGATAAAGATACCACTAAAAAAAGAGAACCACAGGCCAATATCCTATAACCTTGATGAATATAGACACAAAAATCCTCAACAAAACACTAGGAAACCGAATCTAACAGTACATTTAAAAAAATCATTCACCACAATCAAGTGGGATTTACTCCTAGATTTTAAGGGTGGTTTAATATTTGCAAATCAATCAACACATTACATCACAACAATAAAAGAAAGAATGAGAACCATATGATCATTTCAATAGATGCCAAAAAAGCATTTGACATAGTATAACATCCATTTATGATGAAAACCTTCAACGAAATAGGTATAGAGGAAACATACCTCAACATAATAAAGGCCATCTATGTAAAACACAGAAGTACAATCATACTTAATGAGGAAGAACTGAGAGTGTTCCCCTAAGGTCAGCAACAAGTCAAGGATGTCCACTCTTCCACTTTTATTCAAGATAGTACTAGAAGTCAAGCCACAGAAATCAAACAACAACAAAAAAATAAAAGGCATCCAAATTGATAGGAAGAAGTAAAATTTTCACTATTTGCAGATGATGTGATACTGTATATAGAAAACCCAAATGACTCTACCACAAAACTGCCAGAACTGATAAAGAAATCAGTAAAGTTGCAGGATACAAAAATCAATATACAGATACGTGTTGCATTTCTTTCTTCTTTAAAGATTTATTTATTTTAGAGAGAGTGAGCGAGTGAGTGCATGAGCGGGGCAGGGGCAGAAGCAGAGAGAGAGAGAGGATCTTAAGCATGCTCAAAGTGGGGCTTGATCCCAGGTCCCTGAGATCATGACCTGAGCCGAAATCAAGAGTTAGACACTTAACCAAATGAGCCACCCACGCACCTCAGATACCTGTTCCATTTCTGTACACCAATAATGTAACAGTAGAAAGAGAAATTAGGAAACCAATCTCATTTACAATCATACCAAAAATAGTAAGGTACATAGGAATAAACCTAACCAAAGAGGTAAAAGATATGTACTCTGAAAACTATAAAACAGTGATGAAAGAAATTAAAGATGACACAAAGAAATGGAAAGATATTCCACCCTGGTAGATTAGAACAAATACTGTCAAAATGTCTATACTACAAAAAGTAATCTATAGATTAAATGCTATCTCTGTCAAAATACTAACAT